>JASCZW010006422.1:0-96479 GCA_034211315.2 Aedes japonicus | reverse complement strand
CTAGTACTTCCGGAGCCAAAAAATATATTCATTTGCTTCATGACTATCCAACCGCAGGTGCGGCGCAGTTTAGGAATGAGACGAAAAGCGAGTGGTCAGTGGCTGTTTTTCCCCTTTCTAAATAGGTAAACTACCATTAAACTTTGTGACTGGCACTAATAGCATCCTCACTGTTGATTCAAATCAGTCTAATAGGCTTTCAGGTGTTATGAAAAAAATGCCTCATTTTGCCTATGAAACATACCCGGCATATTTAAGTCGAACAATTATGGATCAAACCAATTTTCTATCTGACAAGCAGGCTTAAGATGAACTCATAAATCTGCAATAACGTCTGCGTGAGCATCGACCTTGAAATAATACAAAATTGACGGGCTAACGCAGCGCTGATATGAGTTCACAATGAAGAGATGTTGGCAGTACTGTCATTTTGACTCAGTTGGTTAATTTACCGATGACGTGCTTCAGAATCTGAGTTTTGAAATATTGATAGCCATGTTGCTCAAGACTAATTTTACATCTTGAACTACATCTCTGCATGTTCCCGGCCTACTAGGGTAATTATGAACCATTATGAAGCAGCTCAGCAGCTGTCGTGTCAGACAGATCGCTAGTCGGCAACGGATGGCGATACCCGCCGGCAACGGCAACTTGGTTGTGAATGGGTCCAAAATGGCAGCATTATGGACGCCACGTATTTACCAGGCTCAGAAGACTGTGTCCTCCGCAAACGAGGGCTTCACGGTAGCTAAGGCAAATGAAGTGTTCCTCTGAATCTGCTATGCGCCGTCAAGGTGGTCGACTAGCCAGTTTCCACAGAAAATCGTTGGATATAGCGGGCGGTTTCAACACCTGGACGCAGAACTGAAGGAGTCGTCTTACCAATCCAAGTGAACAAATCCTGTTAAAGGCTTTGGCTGGGCACAATGTAGACCTGGCCAATGTCGGTAACGGGCTTACAACTATAGAAATGAAGCGGAGTCGACCATCGAAGGACGTTAAGCACCCCTGACCTGTCGAGCAATTGGAGGGTGGATGTTGGCTGCACTAATAGTGATCCCTTAGCGGTTCGTTATAGTAAACCATTGGAGTTACTGCAGGTGATCATTGGGGCGCTCTTTCTGTGCTTTGACCCAAGTCCCTGGCCTCCCAACGCCATAGATTTGTTTCCAGTATCCTAGACTATAACGTTGTCATGGCGATTGAAGGATGGTCGCCAAGCACGCCGAATATCCATAATTACGTTGGCTATGACAACGGCACCGCTAAGGACGTATGTCAGACAACGATGATGAACTATGAACCCATTGTGATAGCAAAGTCGCTCAAGGTGAACAAAGTGCCAAGATCAGATGGAATCTCAAACCAGGCCATCGAGACGGCTATTCATATATCCTGAAATGTTCAGGGTAGTACTGCAGAGATGTCTGGACGAGGGTGTCTTCCCAGAGTCCTGGATGCACCAGACTCTTGTATCACTGCTTGAAGGATATGAGGAGTAAGGTGTGTGAGAGAGTAGCCTCAACAGGCTGTCGAAGTACCCGTAAGGTACAGGCATCCCAAACTACCAGTTTGGCTTCTGAAAAGGCAAGTCTGCGATCGATGCCATCCTGTCGGTCACTAAAACAGGCAAGATGTCAAGCGTAAGAGGTGGAGAGTCTGTTACTGTGCAGTAGTCACCCTTGACGTGAGAAACGCGTTCAATAGTGCGCTATTGCTAACTCGCTCCAACGCCTCCAGGTTCCAGGGTTCAGGATTCTGAAAAACTATTTTGAAAATCGTTTACTGGTTAACAACATAGAAGCCCGCTCAAGAGTTCCGCAAGGTTCGTTGACGAAGTGTTGAGATCAAAGTTCTTTAGAGGGATTTCACGGACGACATCCCCTTGAGGTCTATGGAGAAACCACAGGATAGGTGGAGTAAACGCCACTCAATCTATTGACCTAGTAGAGGACGGATGCGCTCCAGGAAACTGGAGCTAGCCATCATAAAACCGAGGTTAATGTGGTCTATAACATAATCTGAGCAACAGCCGACGATCAGTGCGGATAATGGAACTATCACTTCGAAGCGGTCCCTGAGATTCTTCCCAAGTAGCACTTTACAGTCATAAATAGTTTTTTTTTGTTTTTTTTTTTTCGTCTGCCTATTTCCTCACATGGTGACAATCACCGCCAGGGAGACGGTCCACCACCTAGACCCTACCTAACGACTCATGACTATGAGCCAGGACCAACGGCTTTACTTCCCTTCCGAAAGAAGACGTGACCAGATTATTTCGCCTCAGAAAAACCACCGACGTCGACTGGGATTGAACCCAGACCCACTGGGATGCCAAGTAGCAGTCACGCTTACAACTACACCAACCAACGCCGGCTATCATAATTAGTTGTAGTAACTTGATCAAAGACCTAGCAATATTTTTATTTCAGCAATCATATTTATGTTATCTCAGCTGAATGGCAACAAACGTGCTACTTGGGTTGGGGTGTTATGATCGATGACAAGTTGTCCTTGATCAGCCACGTCCACTACGCCTGCAAGAATAGCTGGGCGGTGTAAGAGTCAAGCGGAGGCGACTGTCACCACTATCAAATAAATTCGTAGGAAGTGATCATGCCGGCTTTATCGAGGGACGGAATATTTACTTTGCGCCAGATCCTCCAAGTGGCGCGAATATAGAGTTCCTAAGCACCATCTTTTCAACGAGTTCAGTGCCACATATGATACAGTTAACCGAAAAGAGCTAAGGAAGATCATGGACGAGAACGGTTTTCCAGGGAAGATGACCTGACTAATTAAGACTACGGTGGGAGGAACCCACCGCTGTGTGAAGATATCGGGTTCATTCAAATCCCACAGCGGACTTCGTCAAGGTGATAACCACCGTTTAAAGTCATTGTTTACAAATGGCTTTTAGGCCCTTAATATGAATTACTCTATGCTCGATTGGCTCCGCCAACTGACAGTTCAAATTGGCTCCCGTCGTTGTATCCGCCAGACTATGAATCTAGTGACTATACTTGGTGCTAGTACTTCCTGAGCCAAAACATATATTCATTTTCTTCATGACCATCCAGCCGCTAATGCAACCTTGTGTTTTTGAACTACTTTTTAAAGTTCATAGTTCAGTTTGAGCTCTCAAAATATTTAGGCGTTCCTTGAGTTTTTGGAAATTTTGGGCATTTTCTAAGAGGTTTCAACTCTCAAAAAATCTCTTATCATTAGAATAGAAAGACTTTATGGAATCACAGTGAACAAACAAAGTATTTCAAACGCAGATCATCTGCCAATTCCTATTATTCTATTCCCTAGAACTGTTAGGTATCCATACAAAAAAATTAAAAACTGTACATGTTTTGAGAAGTGCGGTTCTGATTGAACTGTTTTTGGATCTGATACGTATGATGTTCATATAAAGTAGTATCTTTGGACTTGTTCAAGCTAGTACTTTGAGTGGTACTTCCTCGTTTTCCTCAATTAAAGGATCACATCGCTGGAACAACCAGGGGCTTGATGATTGAGAAGAAAATGAAACCACTTTATGAATCAGTACTGTAACGTAGAGTCCCTACACAGAGAAAAATTTGATAGCCAACTTTACCATTATTAGGGATTAGGATGACTATGGCAGTGTAGTGATTTTCAACCGACTATGATCATGGTCAAATCAATAAAAAAATAGTTGGTTCAACGTTTACTATATTGTGGGTATAGTCCTTGTTACAATTACCATAGTCAAGAATGCCATAAACGTGATGAATTTGACAATTTCCACGATTATTGAAACAATTATATGCAATTGTCATCTTGACCATGGAATTATTCTCAGTTTATGGTGTACTTGGAACCAATGGCTTGCTAATTTCCTATTGACTGTTGGTACGGCAAGCAAGTGAGAGTCAGCCGTTTAAAACCGTCAAGCAATGCTATCTACTACTGAAATGTACGCCCTTTTCTCCCACACAATTGAAAGCCTTTTTTCGTCCGTTTGCATACATAGGCGTGGGCCCTGGGGATTCATCATTTACATCACAGTGCAAGCAATGTATCTGAAGTTTGGTAAGCAAACTCACGTTGAACTCTTGTATTCTTGTCATCATAAGCTAATCATCAGAAGAGAGCCCTTTCTGGAAATTTTGACTTTGAAAACATATCATAATTTTGTTTGGCCAAAAAAAAACGACAGTTACAATTATAGATTCCAAGTTCAGTACCTCAGGACAGGTTGGTTGACTTAGAACATCCCCGAATATATCATAATGTTGGTTGCTCTTCCATAAGATCCAATAAAAATAGTTGAAAACGTATAGTAAATTTCTATATCCGAAAAAGCTTCTGTTACAATTGTAGATCCTAAGTTATCAACTAATGAACACTCTGGTATGACCTTTGGTTGACTTTTCAGGAGATACATCGATCATAGTGGAATACACATCGTGAATTTGTATAGCCGTTAAACTATAGTTACAATTGCAGATCCCAAGTTCTAAGCTCCATGACTGTTTGGATGACCTAGAAGATTCCAGATTATCACATTATGTCTATTGATCTTTCAGAGGACTCAATTACCGTGGTTGAATACATTTCGTAAATAATTATAGCTGATAAAGCTACCGTTCCAATTGTAGATCCTAAGTTCTGAACTCCAGGACAGTTTCGATTCACCTAAGCATCCCAGATTACCTCAAAATGTCAGTTGACCTTTCAAAAGGTTCAATGAACTTTATTGAATGTATATCGCTAATTTGTATAGCTGAAAAGCTAAATCATGAACTCAAGAACAGTTTGTATGACCTAGAACATCCCAGATTATCTCAAAATGCATGTTGACCTTTCAAATAAGTCAATGAACTTTATTGCATGCAAATCGCTAATTTATATAGCTTAAATGGCTACAGTTACAACTGTAGATCCTTAGTTCTGAACTACACAACAATTTGGACGACCTAGAACATCCCAGATTATCTCATAATATTTTTTGATCTTCCAGAAGACTAAATGCACATGATTGAATAGATATTGTAACTTTGCATAATCGGAAAAGCAATAATTACAACTGTAGATCCTGTAGATCCGAACTTCTTCATGTTCAGGATGTTCTGGGGTGCAAATCAGCCCTAAACGCAATGTTTTTCCTGATAGAGTAGTCGATGTGTAACAAGGCATTTTTCTTCAGGTGGAAGTCTTTCCACAACAAATTTCATAATTAATCAGATCAGTGACTTGTTTAACAGCAACAAACTATTGTCGCTTTTGTTCATGTTGCTGATAAAGCAGTGTTGCTATCGGTAGTATTTTGCAATAATAACAAAACGTGTTCTGGTCGAATTTACATGAAAACAAGGTTGTTGCAAAATGTGTGCGAAAAACAACATTTTCTCACAGGAAAGAGTTCCCATCATCGATTCAGCATTTAGTGGTTTTCCTTTGTGTTTTGTTTTAATACATTCAAGTTACAACATATCATTGTTGCAGAGTGAGAGATATAAAAGGAATATTTGACACACTGGTCATAAGCATGGGTTATCATTCAATACTGATAATTTGAAACTGTCTCACATAACTACAGTCTTCTGTCACCTTCTGTCAAAGCGCATAACTATTTCTCCACAGAGAGCAAAAAGAACTCAAACACAGTAAAACACCCTACCACAACGTCAAACGGAACAGTTACCACGGCTTGCTTTGACATGACATCGCTTCAATTGCATTCATTCATACACACTCACATCGAATATTCGCAATAACCCAAACACTCCTCATAAAAAGCAATTCTTTTTTTTTCGGCTGTGTTCAACGCCAATGTTTTGCTATTTTCCCTACCACTTAACATGTAGTCCATGTATTGCTTACTAAATGATATGTGTGATCAACGTGCAATAATCGCATCTGTTTGTGTGTTGCGCGCTTGGAGTGCCTCTAAACATTGTAAAATTTTGTTTGTTTTAAGTGCATTCGTTTGCTTCTGGAAGATTCGGTTTTCATGTTCAGTGCTGAGTGCAGTGTCGGTTGACGTTTTGTTTATGTCTTTTTTCTTTTCTTTTTTTTTTGAGGAAACAAAGCCACAAACGACCAATCGAAGGCAAATAAAATCAAGTTTTCACGCTCACACGTACTCGGACAATTCATTCGCTCGGACTAAAACTGGCACCACTGGAAACTGCCACTCGGCTCGCGTGGGTGAATTAGTTGTTTTTCTTTGTTAATTTAACCTAACTCTCGTTTCAATGTTTTATCTAATATCTAAAGTTGTTTTCTTCGTCAGTTTTCTTCTGTTTTACATTTGCTTCAAGTGTACCGTTCACGAAAAGATATGAAACATTGAGATTCTCACAATCTGAAGTGCAAGTGGCGCTGGCGGCCATTTTATTCCGGGATCTTCTGTATCTGTGTGTTGGTGAGTGAAAGAAGAGATGGAGAGAATGTTTCGCTGCCTGCTTTATTTACACAGTACGACAGAGAAGGGTTCTCAAAAAGCAGCTCGCTTGCTGGGATGATCGACTTTTTTTGCTGTTACTCTGTTTTTGAGTTTGCAAATTGTTAAATTTCGGCTATTTTGTTCTCGATAAAATGGTATCTGTTGTTGATTTGCTTTGTTATGCTCTGTTAGTATATGATTTGTTTTTTTTTATTTGTTTAACGACATTTAAAGCTTTTTTTTAAAGTATTTTATCATATCAAGTTGTCTAGTTTTCTGATTGGTTTTGTTTCGATTTATTTTCCGTTTTACCTGTGCATGTGTCTTTGTGTTATTTTTCTATTTTTTTCCCAGCGTCATAAGACTTACATGTTAGTTTTGGAATGCTTGCACATCTCTGCTATTTTTTAGTTTTATCTCTGGAATAGTGAAACACTGAAAATTTTCCTGTTTTGTTTTGTCTGCTTGTTTTCCTCTCAGCGGATCTAGAGTAACTCCTATTTGTTCCAAAAAGTTGCGCTTGTTTTATATTTTCTGCATTAGAGATTGACTGTAATTGACTAGGTTAGAAAAGAGAGCTTTTCCGCTAGCAATAATTATGCGTTTTTGTTTTACAAATAAATTTAACATTTTTCCGAGAATTATGATACTTCCCCTAAAAATTCAGTAGAACATTCGTAATGGTTTCACTCACGAGAAGCAGCGTTTCCATCATTTTCCGGAAGCACGCTTCGCTCATATAATTCTATTTGGCCTAACAATTTATCTTACGTGGACGCTCCTACGCTATCCTGTTAACGTCATCCCAACGAATAAAAAACAAACACAAACAGATAAAAGCTTCCGCCGGTTCATCACGTTTTTTTTTCTACAAATTAAATTCCATTCCATACCGAGTAACATAAAACGAAAACATTTTTGCAGATGCCGGCAGCAAACAGACGTGCGAAAAATTACATTTCGTCTGAGGAGGGTAATTTTTTATTTTCATCCCTGAACGGGAGGCAGCCACCTGTCAACCTGACACAAGCGGAGCAGTAGGCTCTGTGCGTTCAAAAAAGTTTAATTAGACCGTCCATTTTCATCTAACCAACTGCGATTCCACCACGTCAAAGTACATCTCTTTCTCGGTCTGCAAATAATTTGTGCTGGCAATTATTTGCTACAGTGAACACAAAGGAACGTCAAAATTTCCCCCTCTCCTTTCTTAACAAACTTAACCTAACGATTCAATGTTTTCTAAACCAACAATCCAACGCCAACACTCCTTCTCCCACTTTCGCGATCCACCGTAAGCGTAACCTGTTTTGTTTGTTTTCCTAACCCACTGTACAAGTACTTCATGCTCAAAATAAACCGTTCTTCTTCTCTCTGTTCTTAGCTTTAACTAACAGTTTTTCTTTCTCACCGATTTAAAAAATGAATTGTCACCATTTACGTTTACAATCTAAGCCTCTCAGCGGTTTACCTTATTCGTTTCAACTTCGGAACTGTAGTAGTTGTCTTGGAAAAGAAAAGTCGGATAGAAGCCACTTACCAAAAATCAACGATCGTTCAGTTTAGAGCTGCTTTGGCTTTGACATTTACACACGCACACATAGTTTTTTTTTTTTTCGACACGACCCTAATATTTTCCTGTGGCCTCTAACTGCCTAGCCTACTGAGAACGATAACACTTTTGTTTATGATAGGTTAGTTTTCTGTATGGATTTGTGTATTTTTTTTTTTTGTTTTTCTTTGACATTTGTTATTGTTTGTTTGTTTTTTTTTTGTTGGTAGTACCGTTTCACAATCATCTGTTATGATTCACATTTTGTTTAGTTTACGCCAGTGTGTGAGTGTCTCAGTTTTTACAAACAATTATGCTGCTAGTGAACGTTTCAAAGTACAATAGATTACATAGAGTTCGATGACGAAAAAAACGGAGGTAAAAAATATTATCATATTAAGTTAGCTAAACCTGTGGTCTGATTTGTTGTAAGCCGCTCGCTTGTTTTTGTTTTGTTTTTTTGTTTATCAAAGTCTCTGTGTCGCTTAAAATTACTTACATTCTCACACGCAACGATTTGGCTCTGTACAAATGTGTAGAAGTATGTGTGCTTTTTGATTCGGCTCGGAGAAGATGCTTTCGGGTGATCTGAAAGGAGATGAAGAGAATTTCGTTGAATTAAAGAAATTTGTCACTGAAATATTCAGATATGATACTTTTCAGAAAAACAAAAAAATAAGATTAAAGAGCTAAGTGTGCAATATGGATGGCGAATTTTTGAGTCGATCTTCTTACCAACCATTTTTTTTTATTTTCACCGTGAAATGACACTTGTTATTAATACAAAAAGCAGAGGTTTAAATCAACTAGATGTCTTTATTGAGTCGAAACTTGGGTAGAAGAGAGAGAATTCAAAGTTAAAGACTCATAGCCATGATTTTATCATAACTTAATAACTAATAGTGGCGTAGAACCAACAAAATTCTACAACCATTTGATTTGGCATGCGCTATAAATCTAATCTATACTAAAGGCTGATCACAATAAATTAAAAGGACCTGTTATTCGTGGTTAAAAAATTTAAAATGTCCATTATGGATTAATTCACAGTACTTTTATTAAAACTTCAAAGTTACAGCATTAGGTAGTTATATTTCTCCAGTTCGAACGAAATCTTGAACCTTCCTTTTCATGGATCCCATCAGTGCCCTTACCGTGGAAATGAACACGGAATCAGCGCATTTCTGTCATTTGTTTGCATTTGCTGGTTGGCCTTGACTGCCTCGCCGCTTCGCCGAAGTCGCTGCTTAGAAACTGCCCAGTATTTTTCGATTGGTCGAAATTTCGGGCAATTTGGAGCAATCATTAACTTGGGGGAAAAATCGATTTTCTTGGCAGCATACCACTCCAGAACCACCTTGGAGTAGAGGCAGATGGCCAAAACGGACCAGAAGATGACCTGTGGATGAACGGCAATACCCGCTTTTCCAGAAAATCTTCGATGCAAATCGAATGGTTCCATTTTCAGGCCACAACTGAAAATCGCTTGCCAAATCTCCGCGAACTTGACGGCAAACACGAGCTTGAATCTACCCGGACATCCCCATGTCAAGTCACGAAGTAAAAATGTTAACTGGGAAGCTGCTTAAAATCGAGTTTGACGTATGTTTTGTCATCGATCAAAGTGCGGCCCTTGTGTTTCGTCTAAACAAGGTCGTACGAGAGCCATGTCTGCTTTTTGGCCAGGGAATTCTGCTTCATGTGGCGTTTCGGATGTTCACTGGCTTTGTACGAATTGTATCCCCCTGGCAAGGATGTTCCGCACCGTTTAAAAATTAGCGTTGTACCTTCTGGCCATATTATCTCGGATCAAAAGATCGGGCTTGGCTTTTAAGCACCTCAACACCTTGCTACGCAGCTGACGATCCATGGTGTCACTTTTTTCGTGGGTCCGCTGATTCCTTTCCACAATCAGGGTTTCCTTGAAGGTTTTGAGAACTTGAAAAACTGTTGTTTTCGGCATCTTCAGCACTTTAGCCAGCTTGGATAGAAGACGTATTTTCCTACCAGATGGTCCTCGGGCCCTTGTTAGAATAATCTCCTCATGCTCAGGAAAACTTCGAGCCGGTTGTTGATTACCGGTGGTTCAGGCCTGCATTGCTTTGGTGCGAACTTTTTCTTCTTTCGAATAAATCTGGAGTTGAAATAACCGAAAATTCCTTCCCTGTGGAAAACTTTTTTGCATGATTTGTACTTATGTTGGATAAACGAGCTAGACGAAGAATTCGGAGATTCATGTCACCGCAGAACGGACTGGAAGTTGCTCTTCGTCTGTTTTCTGTTTTCTTCATACTTTAAGTTTTACTCTTAAAATTCAGGAGCCACTGCCTCCACTAACAAACGTATTCAGTGGCGTTGCATGGTTGGCATTCTCGACCTTGGACTGCAGAGGCGTTTGAATATCTGCAGCTCTTCATACCACAAACGACAAGCACTTGAACTGGTCTACATTGATCTCGTTAAGCTTGAACTCCTCGCACTTCTTAGTCATCAAAACGAAACGTCATTCAAGGACTCACTTTGGCAGTCACGTCGAATACAACACGAAGTATAGGCACAGAACATTTTTTCCCCAATTTAAAGGGCGATACGGTCAAAATTTGGTCAATATCAACTTGACGTATTTCTTTCAATTTTGCATTTAAAAAACCTGAACATCCCTCATTTTGAAGGTGTGTGTGTAGAATGTTGCTCCTATTTTGATTTTGGAATTCACTCTTCAGTTGTCAAAATGCCGTCCAAGCAAGAAGAGCAGCGTATCAAAATTTTGCTCGCGCATCGCGAAAATCCGAGCTACTCGCACGCAAAGTTGGCAAAATCGCTAAAAGTTGCCAAATCAACCGTTACAAATGTAATTAAAGTGTTTGGGAACGTTTGTCGACAGCCAGGAAGTCTGGATCGGGGAAATCGAAAACCGGAAGCCGCTGAGACGACAAAGAGAGTTGCCGGTAGTTTCAAGCGAAACCTAACCTATCTCTCCGAGATGCCGCAAATAAGCTGGGTGTATCGTCTACAACCAGTGCATCGAGCCAAAAAACGAGCCGGACTATCGACTTACAAGAAGGTAGTGACTCCAAATCGCGATGATAAACAAAATACGATGGCCAAAGCGCGATCCCGGAGGCTGTACACGACGATGCTGACGAAGTTTGACTGCGTGGTAATGGACGACGAAACCTACGTCAAAGCCGACTACAAGCAGCTTCCGGGACAGGAGTTTTATACGGCAAAAGGAAGGGAAAGGTAGCAGATATTTTCAAGCACACGAAACTGTCAAAGTTCGCAAAGAAAATATCTGGTTTGGCAAGCCATCTGTACCTGTGGCTTGAAAAGCAGCATTTTCATAGCTTCCGGGACTGTCAACCAAGAAATTTACGTGAAAGAGTGTTTGAATAAACGTCTGCTGCCTTTCCTGAAGAAACACGGTTGTTCCGTACTGTTTTGGCCGGATTTGGCATCTTGCCATTACGGTAAAAAGGCCATGGAGTGGTACGCCGCCAACAACGTGCAGGTGGTTCCCACGGACAAGAACCCTCCCAACACGCCAGAGCTCCGCCCAATTGAGAAATACTGGGCTATTGTCGAGCGGAACCTAAAGAAGACCAAAAAACTGCTGAGACGAGCAGCAGTTCAAGGCAAACTGGCTTTCTGCGGCGAAGAAGGTGGACAAGGTGGC
The DNA here is from genome assembly GCA_034211315.2 of Aedes japonicus. Taxonomy (NCBI): domain Eukaryota; kingdom Metazoa; phylum Arthropoda; class Insecta; order Diptera; family Culicidae; genus Aedes; species Aedes japonicus. The sequence continues at coordinate 84,833 of JASCZW010006422.1, read as the reverse complement.
TGTACAAAATCTGATGGCAGGGGTCAAGCGTAAGGCCCGGCAATTCGGATTTGGAAAAGCGGAAGCCTAACTGAATATTTTTCCTGAATTTTATACTAAATAATTGAACTTGCAAAAGAAATTTGTTTGATTTTTAAATATACGCTGTTGTTGACTTTTTGCGTATCCTTTGATGTGGATTTAATAAAAATATTCTAGAACGAAATCCATAGATTTGGGAGTTGTTTTTTAAATACATGAAATGATATACAAAGTGTACACCAAGTAAGTCAGCAATGACAGTCACAAAACTTCGAGCTCCCTCCGTCAAACGTAGTTGTGCTGACATCACGTAAAAACGTTGTTCTCGTTGCTGAGGTCTACAAGAAAAGTCAAAAAACAATAAAATTATAATTTACTCAAAGACTTTTTAACCCGGAAAGCACTAATCGATTTCACTGCCATACTTATTATATACATGCAATCGCATGCTACCGATGCACCACATACGACTAAAATCCACTTCTCATCCGAATGCACACTTGATAATTTCATAAAACGTATAATTTATGCAGATTAAATTACTAATCACACATTGGACACTTATTTTTTCTTTCAACACATGAAACTGATCGCAATAAAAGCTCAGCGTTCGTTTTTGAAGACGATTGAGGTTTGACTAAATATTTTGAGGTTGGTTGTTTCCAATGTTCAAACAGCATGTAATTTTAAATCTCTTTCAACACATTATTCTGTCATACACTTCCTTTTCAGTTTGCGTTCATGTAATTTTAAGTTTTTGAACACCTAAATTCAAGTGCATGATGTAGTTTTCAGAAGATATTGTAATATTATACAACTAGACGTAAATTCACAGCAAATAGTCTTTATTATTAATCTTCTACAAGATTTTTTAGCGATACATCTATTTAAACATAAATTTAAGTCTTTTATGCAGTTACGTTATACGAAAATTTGATCATTTTTCAATTAATGCTTATGTAAAATTAATTTTTTTTAAGAGTGTACCGTCAGCCATTTTAAATTAGTTATTTGGCTAATTGATCTAAATATCCGTTCCGGTTACTGGTAAGTGCTAAAACCGATTTTGGCAATTAAAGTCGTCTGTGATTAATATTCGATTATGCCAATAGGCAATATGAAAAGGGTGCGGGTCGACTATCCTCGCCAACCGAGAGCTGGCAACCATCGCGACGATCAAGATGTGGGGCTCGCAATGCGTTCAAATGAGGTGGAGGCAATCATAACGGAATTCGATCCCGACACCAACCGTGGTCAGTCTGCTGAGGAGTGGCTGCACGAAATAGATTCTATGGCCGAGATTCTAGGGTGGGACCAGAGACGTACGTTGCTGTATGCATGCATGCGGCTGAAAGGTCCTGCAAAGTTTTGGTTCGATGGATGCAAGCAGGAACTTCGCACTTGGCAACTGTTCAGAGAAAGATTGGTGGAAAATTTCCCCACTGTCGTTAACACAGCTGGAATCCACCAAAGATTGATTAATTTGAAGCGGAAACCAGATCAATCGGTGGAATCATATTTCCATGAAACAGTTGCCATGGGACGGAAAATAAGACTGTCTGATGATCTAATCAAACAGTACCTGATTAATGGTCTCCCATACGCATCCACCCGTGCCGTCATGTCACAGGACCCTGCTGTAACCCTACCCCAGTTCCTGAACGCGTTGATCCGGGTAGAACTAAAGATCGTGAGAAGCGGTATGCTGATGCCAGTGGACGGTATGAAATCAACAAGACTCCAAGAAATAAACCAATGGATACTCGAAAATCGTTGGACACCAGAGTTGAACAGCACACCAGGATCGTCGAGGAGGCCCGTAACAACGCCGCAGAATCCAAAGAAGCAATGCTTCATTTGGCGAGCTGAAGATCATCTGGCACGCAAAGGATTTTCGTTCCGAGGTGGTACCGAAACTTCAATTCAAGCGTGTGCCATTCGGACTTTCTAACTCCGTGAGTGTATTTTGCCGGACGATGAGCAAAATCATCGAACCGTTGAAGGATGAAGGAATTTCCTTTTATTTCGACGATGTACTGATTGCTACCGAAGCAATTGAAGAAAACTTGGCACTGCTGGAGCGCTTCCTGATAGAGGTGTCGAAATCAGAAATGACACTCAAAGTAAGTAAGTGCAAATTCTTGAAAACATCGTTGGAATATCTGAGACATATTATCACAGAAGGCTGTGTTTCACCTGGAGAAGCGGAGACTGAAGCTGTGGAGAAATTTCCGATTTCCGAAGATGCACGAAGTATCAGGCAGCTCTTGGGTATCACGGGGTACTTTCGTCGCTTCGTCCAAAACTACGGACAAATAGCAGCTCCACTGACGCGACTAACTGGTAAGGTTCCTTTTATCTGGGGTGAAGCTGAACAAGAAGCTTTCCAGAAACTCAAATTTGCTTTGACGCGACGACCTGTTCTGGCCCTGTATGATCCCACTCTTGAACATAAAGTTCATTGTAACGCAAGCAGTTTCGGATTAGCAGGTATTCTTATTCAGGTCAATGTGAATTATGCCGCGCAGCCTGTGATGTACTTCAGCAGAGCTAAAACTGATCCAGAGTCGCTATCACGGCTTCGAATTTGAAGTACTGGCGGTGGTTAAAAGCTTGAAGAAATTTCGTTACTATCTGCTTAACAAGCACTTCACCGTTTTCACTGACTGCCAATCTTTAGCCTTAACGCGTGCAAAGAAGGAACTCAATCCTCGTATAGCTCGTTGGTGGTTAACTATCCAAGAGTACTCGTTTGATTTGAAGTTCCGATCAGGACGGCAGATGAATCATGTCAATAGTCTTAGTAGGAATGTGGTCCGATCGATTGAAGGTAACGAGCAAGTGATGGCAATTACTATTGATAGTTTCGATTGGGTGGCAACGCTTCAATTATGGACGGAAAAATCTGTAAGGAGAAGAAAATGTTAGAAGGAGTATTGGCACCTGAGAAGGATATCGTGAAGAGCTACAAAGAGGTCAACGGTCGCATATTTCGCGTAACCCCAAATGGCCTGAACTTTGTAGTACCTACGAAGGTTCAGCTTTCATGTCGTCAAGTCATTGCACGACGATATGGGGCACCCTGGCATAGAGAAAACGATTGAGCTAGTAAATCAGGACTTTTGGTTCGAAAATATGAATGCATTCATCAAACAGTATGTAAAATGTTGCATTGAATGTGCAGAAAATAAACGGGGCCTTGATGAGACCCGGATTCAAATCCACACTCACCTGAAAAAACCCATACCTTTTTGGGTCGTTCACGCAGACTATTGTGGTCCTTTTCCTTAAAGCAAAAAGCAAAACACCCAAGCCCTTGGCATCATCGTTGCTTTTACAAGGTTTATCATCCTTCGTCCCACGAAAGGAGTGATTTCCGTATTGAAAGAAATTTCACAGTACTTCGGAATGCCAAAGGTGCTTGTAACAGACCGAGGAGCCGCGTTTACGTCCAAAACTTTTGCGGAATTTTGTGAAGAAAGGGATTTGAAACTCTCGCTAGTAGCAGCCAAGACGCCGAGAGCCAACGGGCAGATTGAAAGGTGTTTCCAGTTTGCCACCAATGCTCTGAAATGTTTTTCTTCCGACAAAGATGAGCGTGACTGAGATTTACATCTACCAGCAGTCCAATGGGCAATGAATACCATGAAAAACCGAACTACTGGAAAGAGTCCTCAGGTCATGCTGTTTGGCTACCGCCCGAGGAATGTCTTGAACAACAAATTGCTCAATGCATTACGCGATGAATCTGATGTAGATGACGAAAAGAGTTGCTTCCGGAAATCAGGCAAAGGGCCCTTGAACAAATGACACGCAACTCCGAGAAACAAGCTGAACAGTGAATGCTTCTCACAAGGCTATTCAGTTTGGTTCTTCTACGGTACGAGCCCCCAGCAGATGGCGGTTCAAGGAAATTGATGCCGCGATACCGTGGACCATATGTGGTCCATCGAGTACTAGATGCAGACCGGTAGGTAATCAAGGATACACCTGAAACTCAAGTGACTCAAAAACCATTCGAGTCCGTATATGCAGCGGATAAGATCAAACTGTGGGGCCACCCACCGGAGGACAATTTTCCAGAGGTCGACGAGGAAGACATCGGATGAACAATGAACTGTGTACCTGTGCCAATGAGATGCGTAATGATAACAATGATTATATTTGAACTGATTACTGTATTTCAATATAAAAGATTGAATTGAACTAACATTAAAATGAATTGTTTCAATGATAACCTTCTAGTTCGACAAAGATTTTTCATTAGGGCCTAACTGACAAACGTAAATAATGGCTTTTTTCGCGAATTCCTCGTCATTGAAAACTCGCCTAATCAATCCACCACGGTTTTTTCGAAGAGGAAGAGTGCACCTATCCGATAGAATTGGAAGCTTACATGGATAACCTTTGTGCCACGAGAAATTTACGGAAGAAGCCATTGTTTACGTTTGTCAGTTAGGCCCTACTGAAAAATTTGTGTCGAGTTGTTCTAGTTATTCTGTGGTTGCTATGATTGTCATACGCTCGATGTTTACTTTAAAAAAAAGGACTTTTCGTTCAACACTGAACGAAAACGTTATCATCTAGTGGAAGGATTGGTAGATAAAAAAAGGGTCCAATCTTGAGCAGAAACATGGTTGAGAATAAGTGCGAATTATAACTCTGGATTTGTCAAGCAATAATGGGTCGAAAAAAAAGAGATGCTTTTTTTCCAAAGACTTTGATAGTACGTACACTATTAGTATGGAAAATTAAAAAAAATATATTAATATTAAATGGCTGTTATGTAACGGTTCTTTGAGAGTAACAACGCAAAACAATTGATGCAATACTGCTTATAGTAACGGTTCTTTGAGAGTCACTAATAATCGAAAGACAACGGAATGTGATCCTTTGATATTAGATATAATACTTCAGAGCTGATCAAAGGGCTATTTCCGGGTCGGAGATGAGCAGGATGGCCGAATGTAAGACCAAAATAAGTCTCACTGAGGCCAAAAGAGACGTGGTCTGCTAGTGGAAGAGATTTGTACATCCCTACACTGGCTAGTCGAGTTCTGTAGTCTGTGTGTTAAATCATCGCTCAGTCTACTCCCCTTCTTGAAAACACGAGGCATTCATTCGTATGTGAGTAGTATGCCATTCAAGTCGTGTTTCGAAAAGGCCGGAGCTTGACTAGTTTAGTGATTAATATTTGGTTGGTTAGTATGGTTTAAGTTTACACAGTAATGTTTGCTAGAATGATATGAAGAAAAAGTGTTAAAAGTTCCGTCAGTGTACGGTAGGTTGGAAATAGAATAGTAGTATTGAAAATTGAGTACTTGAACCACTGCGGGGTAGGTCGAGGCTCGGACGAATCCACCACGTTACAACGTTAGATATGACGAGAAAAACTTGAGTGATCTCAGACGTTGCTAATCAAAACAAACCCAACAAGGAGAGGATTCCTCTCCCATGTGCGCATCAAAAACAAAAAAATAAAATAAAAAAAATCGCCAACATAAACAAACTTTTTTTTTGTGGTACTTTCTATTCAATGATCAGTCATTGGTCAGTCAGTTAACATATTTTTATTCAAAAAGATATCTTGCTTTCTCGCAATATTTGGCCAATGTTTTATATTGAATCGTTATAAAACAGGGGGTTAACCGTGTTTTGGGGTGCCGGAAGAAGTTTGTTTGTAGGTCTTGTATGTTTCTGTTTTTCATCATGTCTGTCAAACCAAAATTGAAAATTTATGCTTACTAGCAGCCAACTGCAAATGGTGTAAATATGCGTGTGAGTGGTTTTCAAAAGTACGGAAATTTGGCTTGTTGTGGTGACATGTTTGAATATGTCGGAGTGTGTCTCTGAAGGTGTTTTCTTCCTTGTTAAAATAGTTATAAATTGTTTTTGGATGATTTGAAAACAGCTCCATCAACGTACTTCCTAATATAAACAAAATAGCTACAGATTTCTAATAAAGGTTTTATATATTTCCTATTTAAGTTGATGTTATATCAATTTTATCTTCCGTCATTTTCTGATTTGTCTCAGCAGTGGTGGGCAATAGATGTTTGCATGCTTATCTACTCTGAATCCTGGTTGGACGGTTATTACTTCCCAAATAACTTTTCATAGGCAATCGAAATACGAGTGGTGAAGTGAATACAACAACTTATATTTTGTTTGATGAAGCTTCAGTTCAATGTGGCTATACTCCTCCTCGTTCCCTACAAATTATTTTGAGAGGCCATCCTTAAACAATAATTTAGACAACTGAAATTAATTCCTTCCATACAGTCACTATGTTCATTCCAAGTACCATGTTTTTCCTAAGTCAGTTAAAGAAGCTTCTAAAAAGCGTGTTTAAACATTAACAAGTTACTGCTATTCATTGTGATGCAAGGTAAGGGTCAAACTCATACCATGTAACTCTACTATCTATAAATGTTTGTAATTTCCTGAATCAACTAGAATTTGTGAACATTCTTTAAGTTTCACAAATTCAATTGATCATATGTTCTATTTTTCATGCAGAGCACTTTACTTCGCGAGATTTCCAAAATATAGAGAAGAAACCTAAAATGACAATGTTGTTTCTGCAGCCCAAGAAACCTGATAAATTTTCTTTCATCACCCGTACTTAGATATTTTTCTCATTTCAGAGAGCGAGTAATAAGCGATCTCATTTCAGAGAGCGAGTAAATAATAACTTTATGCCGCATAGGGCTAATTCTAAAGTTAACGGTTAGGTCTCAACCTTTTGGAGGAAAAGTGGAGCATCACTTAACCTTCTTAGACTCGATGCTCCCAACGACCATATTCTGTTAGGGCATTCTGTTTAACTAATATCTCCAACTGTTCATTTCCCTTTTCCTTTGATATCCACTGAAGGCTACGTGGGTTCTCCGTGTCTTATTAACGTAGATACCAAATCCTCCCTATCTCCAACGATTGCATGGACGTGGTCAGGTGAGCGATCGAGGAGTCTCTTTGTGGAGATTATCGCGTGAAAAAACGTATCAATATCTGGTTTCGTTTCATGGTGACATGCAATACCTTCAACGAATTATTTCTCATCGTAACTTCATCATCTAGGTGTGAAAAAGTCAATGCTAATGCTAATTTGCGTAGTAAGAAATGAAAAATAAATTCATTAATAAGTGCAAAAGTGTAACGCAGCTTCCGTTGCAAATTCTGGCAGTCAAGGCAGCAATTTGGAATCCACAGCCGCATACCAGCAGAAACAGACAGTTAGAGAAAAATCTTCAGTGTTGCCATTTTATGTTTCGTTGGTGGTTAGTTTTAAAAACAGATATTCATGATTAATATTCATTTTTCTGTTATTCGAATCTATCTATCTTTCTAAAAAATAAATACACATACAGTGGATGTAACTTCTGCGGCTGCGTCAGGTTTGAAAAAAATACGAGCTTACCGTAAGAGGTTTTCCGGGTTGGTTAGTTACAAATAAAATTGTAATTTTATATTTCACAACTGCGTAGAGTTCTCTGTCAAATTAGGCCGCCATTGACATGAGGTTTTTTGATTTTTTTTTTTGTGCTTGATTGATCGAAAGTGGTGTAAAAATGAGAATGGCACTTTCCTCAACTTGAATTGACAGTCCGTCCCTCACTCGCCAGGGGTCAAGGAGTTTTGTAAAAAGCTCAATTTTGCGCAAATCGGAACCTGCTTATTGTGCCATATCTCTTAAATTTGCTCTAAAACATCTTTTAAAGGGCGATACGGTCAAAATTTGGTCAATATCAACTTGACGTATTTCTTTCAATTTTGCATTTAAAAAACCTGAACACCCCTCATTTTGAAGGTGTGTGTGTGTAAAATGTTGCTCCTGTTTTGATTTTGGAATTCACTCTTCAGTTGTCAAAATGCCGTCCAAGCAAGAAGAGCAGTGTATCAAAATTTTTCTCGCGCATCGCGAAAATCCGAGCTACTCGCACGCAAAGTTGGCAAAATCGCTAAAAGTTGCCGAATCAACCGTTACAAATGTAATTACAGTGTTTGGGGAACGTTTGTCGACAGCCAGGAAGTCTGGATCGGGGGGAAATCGAAAACCGGAAGCCGCTGAGACGACAAAGAGAGTTGACGGTAGTTTCAAGCGAAACCTAACCTATCTCTCGAGATGCCGCAAATAAGCTGGGTGTATCGTCTACAACCGTGCATCGAGGCAAAAAACGAGCCGGACTATCGACTTACAAGAAGGTAGTGACTCCAAATCGCGATGATAAACAAAATACGACGGCCAAAGCGCGATCCCGGAGGCTGTACACGACGATGCTGACGAAGTTTGACTGCGTGGTAATGGACGACGAAACCTACGTCAAAGCCGACTACAAGCAGCTTCCGGGACAGGAGTTTTATACGGCAAAAGGAAGGGAAAGGTAGCAGATATTTTCAAGCACACGAAACTGTCAAAGTTCGCAAAGAAATATCTGGTTTGGCAAGCCATCTGTACCTGTGGCTTGAAAAGCAGCATTTTCATAGCTTCTGGGACTGTCAACCAAGAAATTTACGTGAAAGAGAGTTTGAATAAACGTCTGCTGCCTTTCCTGAAGAAACACGGTTGTTCCGTACTGTTTTGGCCGAATTTGGCATCTTGCCATTACGGTAAAAAGGCCATGGAGTGGTACGCCGCCAATAACGTGCAGGTGGTTCCCAAGGACAAGAACCCTCCCAACACGCCAGAGCTCCGCCAAATTGAGAAATACTGGGCTATTGTCAAGCGGAACCTAAAGAAGACCAAAAAAACTGCTAAGGACGAGCAGCAGTTCAAGGCAAACTGGCTTTCTGCGGCGAAGAAGGTGGACAAGGTGGCTGTACAAAATCTGATGGCAGGGGTCAAGCGTAAGGCCCGGCAATTCGGATTTGGAAAAGCGGAAGCCTAACTGAATATTTTTCCTGAATTTTATACTAATTGAACTTGAAAAAGAAATTTAATTTGATTTTTTAAATAAACGATTTCACCGATTTACACGCGTTTTCCCTTGACCAAATTTTGACCGTATCACCCTTTCTCAGAAAAACGTATTTTACACTTCGTTTGCAACGACTAGTTTCAATATTTTTACCACTGTCAAAAAGCCGAGAAAAAATGGAATCAACTACATTTAAAGGTTGTACGGAATCAAATTGCACCACTTTTAAATGACTGTAACTTTTGACACGTTGGGCAAAAGGCTAAGGAGGTCAATTGCGTGCCTCAAGCATCTCAACCCTTCAAACGCACCGGAACTGCGGCCAATTGAAAAGTACTTGGCCATCATGAAGCAAGCACTTTGGAAGCATCCTAAGGAAGTGAAATTGGAGGAAGATATGACGAAAAAATGGTTTGCCACGCAAAAAAAAGTTTGTCCCAATGTTGTACAGGATATTATGTATAGTGTTAAGAAGATATGGAATTGAAATTGAATAAAACAAACATAAAACATATTCATAACATGTTTTATATTACTTCCTGAAATTTTGAAGATGATTTGTTGAACAAGTGAATTTTGCCGAATATTTGTTTGAGTCGCAATTTGATTCCGTACACCCTATATAAAATTAGATGAGCATTGGACTTTGCCTACTATTAAAGCTAATGTTCTGTAGCGAGTTTTTCAGTTTACAACATATGACGCAAAATCAACACGAGGAAGGCTGGAGATGTTCTGGGCGCATGAGGTGTGTGTGATTTAACGTTGCTTTTACATTGTTGGTGTTAGTGAGTTTGTTTAAAACAATGCTTGAAAATTCGCTGTTCATAACTTGATGACAGTTTGTTCGGTGCATTTTTTTCTGACTGATTTTTAAAAAATGATCAAGAGCTGTGCCACTCACGGTGCCAAAAAGATGCTGCGTGATAGGGACTGTTTCTGCTGTAATCCTTTTTTGAAAAGAATTCCCGCAAACTGGAGAAAAGATTACGAAAATGACACAAAATCTCGTTGATTATCTTGAATCAATTAGATCCGCTACCATCCCCAGTCTTATAAATCGGATATGTGCATCCTTTGCTTTGAAAGTGAAATTCTGAGGTTATGGTGGTTTCTGAACAGGAAGGTGAGATAAACTTGGGAGAGTCACCATCGGTTGAAAGCATTTCTGAGGAAAGAAACTTTGAAAGCACGAAGGATATTCAATCGCGACCTGGAATCCAAAACACCTGTGTAGGAGAGCTTCCTCAAAATCAGTACAGTTCCAAATTTTAATATTGCTTTCACCCTCATGAAGTAGGCAGAAAATTACCAATGAAGCAGGACGTAGTAAGCATGAAATTACTTTTCTTAACTATAACACTAAATTTGCAGTTCAACGATTCGTGACAAAATCAGTGTGAGAACTAATAATCGACAAGAAACTAGACAAAAATGTTTGCTTTTGAGGTCATTAAACGAACTGTTCGTTAACTTAAAGCACTGCAAATGGATGAACGGTTGCTGGAGAATTGGTGTAGTGGACCCCTTGTACACTATTCTGAAAAACAAATGAAAAGTTTTAGTTAGTGTAAGCGTTAATACAGTACTCTTTGTAGATTTAATACTAATGTCAATCACTTGCTTTTCAATATGTGAACCAGACTACTTGAGATCTAATGCGAAGTGAACATTACGGAGTGAACATTATTTTAAGTCTGCCAAATGTGTTTAAAGCATGATTGTCACTTTTTTGGAGTTGGGAAGAGGAGGAGGAAATGTTCAAGTAATACCTGAAAAACCAATGAAAAGTATTCCAAAAAGTCAGTCAGAACCAGAACTTCTCCTCCGGTCTAGTTGTTCCGAGTGAACTGGCAGAACTCTTCTTGAGAGATATCAGACGTTGCGAATCAAAAGAGAGAGTTCCTCTCTCATGTGCGCATCATAACAGAGTGCACACAATATATCGCTAGAATAACTATCACAAGCCACCAGTGGTACATGAGCGCTTGCCATACGTCATCTTTTGTCTGTTGAGGGGGCGGACTTGTCCGTGCCATAACCTACCCCGCAGTGGGATGTTAGGCAAAGGATGACGTCCATGGTTCGAGTACCACTGGGTACATGCCCTTTTTGCTCAAATTTTCAAACATCTGTTCAATTTTCTACCAGCCGCACACTGACGGAACTTTCAACACTTTCTTTCTAGATATGAATATCATTCTAGCAAAAAAACATTAATGTGCACTCTTGACGCCTCATGGTGATGAGCAAACATCTCCTTCTACATCAGAACTCTTCTGTTTCGCTGCAATATAGCCATGCTTCCTAATATCTGCGGCTTCATCGAGAAATGTCAATGTTTCAGCATTACAAACTACTGTCTGCATGCTGCAGCTTGCTTGTTACGTTTATTTTTTGCACGATATTTCCTTAATCAAATTATCCTGGAAATATGACCAAATCAAATTCCAAACTTGATCCATATTGCCACAAGCTGCAATAGTATACTTGTTAAAGAAGCACAACTCCGCAGGTGGATTGCACAGGATTTGCTTCAGCACATCTCTGTACGAATTTAAGGCTTTTTTACTTTCCTGTTCCGCCTCAACTTGGTTGAACTTAGCACCCAAAAATTTGAGTATAATATTCTGGTGAATCACGCAAATGCAAACTGTGTGAGTTCCAGCAGCTCTTGCTAGAACATACTCTGGCGGTCGCAGCTCGGCAAACTTGGAAAATCCGATGTTGATAACAGGTAACTTTTCTTTGGAGAATCGGTATGTTTCGCTAAGGTTTGCGTAAGTAACCAGAAGTATTCCTTTGCAAACGCATTCGAGCACTATCGTTGATGTTCTACCCCTTGATTGTTCTTTTGCAGATGTGGTTGTGAATTCAAAACCGACAAAGAGAGATCATTAAACGACCAAGCCGATACAATTAGGTTTGCATTAAAAAAAATGGACATAAATTGCCGATTTTTCATGGTTTACCTTCACCCGCACTGACAAAACTACCCATGCAGCATCAATCATAGTAACTCATGAGTCAGCAGACAAAATTTGACAGCTCTATCAGTCGGACTTCAGAAGTGTGCGTGTTTAAAGAACGGCACCCCACCGCGTCGAAAAGGGGCATCGTGTGGCACTTTGAGGACGCCGGATACGCCCGTTCCGGCATCTACAACATCTTGACACTATTAGACAACAATCAGATCATTGAAAGAAAGCCAGGTTCGGCTGACGACCCTTAGCGACAAGAAGCTCCAAATAATGCTGAAGAGAAAGACCGTGTAAAAGTGGCTACATCGCTGCGTGCGCTTGGCCGGGAGGTCGGTTCAACCGGCCAAACAGTGTAAAGGTACCTGGCGAACATGAACATACATGTCAGGAAACGGAAGTCGCGTCGATTGGTTTCTGAGCTGCAGGCAATGACGCAGCGGCAGCGGCTGGATGGAAAATCGGCGACGTTGTGGTGATGATGGACGACGAGACCAATCGCACCCTTTTGTTATCACTTTTTTAAGTCCATTTTTTTTATGCAAACGTTAATTTTGTGTATGGAGTTTTCCAGAAGAATAAGTTGACAATCATTGCAGCTTGAGAGAATTTCTGTCTGTCTGTCTGACCCTTATAGATTCGAAGACTACCGAACCGATCTGCGTGAAAATTTGTATGCAGGTTTTATTGGGGCCGGAAAAGGTTTTTATGATAGCTTGAGACCCGTCCCTTCTCTGTAAGGGGTAACCCAAACAAATGAAACCAATGCGAACTAATCAAGCAAATGGAACCAAATTTTATATGCGAGGTTTTTGAAGGTTAGAAATGTTTCAACGGTAGTTTGAGATCCCTCTTTATACTTTTATTGCACAAGGGCTGCATATTTTGTGCTTTTCACGCCATTTTTTAGTAAAAAAAAAAGTTTCATAAACTTATATTAAATGCCTGTATTTGTTATTGGAAATTTCTTTCAAATTGTGTGCTGTGTTGTTTGACATATTTTAAGTCACCCAAATCACCCCTGAGATCAGACCTATAGTTCTAACAAAAGCTTTCAGGGCTTTGAAAAGCTACGATGTACACTCAGTAGCAAAAAAAAGCCGAGCAAAATTTTGTTTGCAAAAACCTTTATGTTCAACCTTCTGTAACTTTGTCAATTATCAATATTTTTAAATGAAAATTTGACCATTTATTAATAAATGTATAGGAAATAGTTCAAATTTTGTCCACATTATTTTCTGTATTTTTGTAAGCTATGGAGAAATTTTTAATATGCTGCTTAAATTTTTCACAGAACTACGGATTTTTGAAATTGCTTTGTCCAAAAATGATTTTTTTCACATATGTTATGATAACTCCCAACTCATATATTTTATCAACATGAAATTTTGGTCACGTAAGGTTTATACATTGGTTAATAAATGGTCAAATTTTCATTTAAAAATATTGATAATTGACAAAGTAACAGAAAGTTGGACAACGCGGTTTTTGGAAGCAAAATTTTGCTCGGCTTGTTTTTTGCTACTAAGTGTATATTGCAACATATTCATTAGACATTACAATATAATTACAATAGTCATTATGAGATAATCTTCAGGTGACTAAGGTTATCTAAACTATCCTTGAGTTCTGAACTTAAATTCTACAGCTGCAACAGTAGCCTTCTGGACATTCATTGGATATGTTTGAATACATATCATAACATCTTATAGTAGATGAAGCTACTGTTTTAATAGTAGATTTTGAAATCTGAACTCCAGAATAGATTGTTTAGTATAGAATACCCCGAGATTACAACATAATGTATGTTGACCTTCCAGGAAATTCATATAATATCATTGAACACATATCGTAATTTTGTAGAGCCCTTCAAGCAATTTACACGGTGTTCAATAAGTTCGGATACACTTTCAAAATTTGTTAAAAAAATGAAAACATGTTTTTTTATTTTTTGGATTTATGTTATTGAAAGCTATGTTTACAAGGAAGGTTTACAACATTTCTCTTGGAATGACCCCCTCCCAACTTGTACATTTTCACGAGCATCAAACATTTCATGATCACGTCGCAAGCAGCACGCACGGACTGCCTGGGCATTTCGCCCCAGATTTTGAGAATTACCGTCTTGAAATGATCCAAAGTGCTGACCTTGTATTCGTTCAGCTTCGCCATCATATAGGACCAAACAAAAAAGTCGAGAGGATTCAAGTCCGGGGAGCTGGGAGGCCACAAAGTTTTGTCCAGAAAGTCGGTTAAATTGTCCCGACACCAGGCTTGAACCACATTTGCCGTATGGGCTGGTGCACCGTCCTGCTGGAACACGTAGTGCTCATCGCCGTAGAGGCTTCGGAGACTGGGGGCAACAACCTTTTCCAAAACCTCAGTTTTGTAGTACGCCGCGTTGATTTTGACGTTTTTTCAATAAACACCAAGGGTAGCTTACCACGTTTGCATACTGCCCCCAAACCATCACCGACGCGGCACTTTGGAACCGAGGGATGTTTATATTGGATTCAGGAATGCTGTCCCTCGATGGCGCCCACACCCGGTCATTTTGCACATTGTGCGGCTGCTGCAGCACGAACAGTTTCTCGTCCGAAAAACAAACTCTGACCAGCGTGCCGAGAGAGGATCCTCTTAGCTCGATCCAACCGCTTTTTGCTGGTAGCCTCGAAACGCCATGGACCTTACGTTTTTTGTAAGGCCTGAAACCAAGGTCTTTGGTGAGTATGGTGTGAGCGGTTCCAATGGAAACGATGAGATCTGCAGCCGTTTTCCGGATTGAGCGGTTCTTTTTGCGCCGAATTCGCTCCCTCACGATCTTGATGACCCGTGGCGTCCTCGCTGAACGCGGCCGACCGGATCTCGCACGGTCATTGGTCGAGGACGTCTCCCGGTATCGCCTGATGGTCGTGTAGACAAAGTTCCGCTTGACCCCATGCGATTTCAGCAGCCGGAATATATCGCCGGGTCGCTCACCGTTCAAAAAACGCTTAATTACGAAGTCTCGATACTCTTTCATCGCGCGTAACAAACGAACAACAACTAACAGAATGTCAACACCGCGCACATTCGGTAGCGTATGAATGAAGCTAAAGCTGACACCAATACCAATGCAGAATATGTACATGGCGCATACCTACGCAATGATGAAAACTTGTATTCGAACTTATTGAACACCGTGTAGATTGTTACTATAAGAGATATTAAGTTCTGGACTCCAGGACAGTTGGTTTGGCATATAATTTCCCAAGATCATCTCACAACGCCTTTTGGTCTTGAAATACATTCATTTAATATGATTCAATACATATCGTTGCTTTTCAAAGTGGATAAAGCTATTGTTACTACAGTAGATCTTACGTTTTGAACTCCAAGACCGTTTGGATGACATGGAATCCCAATAAACATCAATAACCGCTTGTTCAAACAAATTTGGAGAAGTTATTCAGCTTTCTAGAAGTAAAAGCAGGAAAACAGTTATTCAGCATCGATGTTTGTTGGGATATCCCAAGATTGTCTGATTTTCCAGGACATTCATTGTATATGCTTGAATACATAGCATAACTTTTTATAGCGGGCAAAGCTTCTGTTATAACAGTAGCTGTTAAGTTCTGAACCCCAGACCTGGCACATCTCGAAAAAATGTGTCTTCTTTTTACAATCTTTCTACGTTATTGAGCACCAAATCAATCGGAATACAATAAAAACCTGAATTAATCCACCGATGGTGCGACTGAACCCTTCTACATTTTATCAGAATTACGAACTCAAATGTGGCTAATATGGTACTGGATACATATTTTCATCAGAAATTCCAGGAAGGTCCAGGAATATTCGATATGTCATATTTTGTGTTTAAAAAATTGTACCGTTCGACAATCCTTAACGTACTGTTCATCGATGTGATTAACATATTACCATTAATAGTCTTTAATGACCTGTTTCTGTTAGTTCTATAAAGGGAAATTACATAAATATTAGCAATTTCATATAATCAGTCCATAGAATGAATTATTAGACAATACGTCAATTTTGATTATCGATATGGATTCAAGATGCTTAATAAGTACATATTCGTTGAAAATAGTAAATGGAGACTTTGTGTAATTTTCGAATATACTCGTTGCAGTTGAAAACCAGCCACTCGAGCCAATCGATGCTGCTCTAATTCTATACAGTAGCATGGTGTGGCTAGTCCGCTGTATGTGCTATACAACGCTCCAGATACGACACAATAGAATGCAAGCGGCATCGATTGGTGTGATTGGTCTTGTTCGGTTTGCACTGCAACGAGTATATTGTCATCTCACAATTATGTGCTCTCAGGTATTGTTTTGGTCATATCTCCATGAAGAATTATCCAATCATGATGAAATTTTGACCAGTTATTTGGAAATATCATAGCTTTGATTTGACAAACAAAACAAAACTAAAATCGGTACACAATAGCTCAGTATGTAATCGGAGACTAAACTGTTTGATTACTATTATAATAGGCCTTCAAGTACTGTTTCGTTCATATCTTCGTAACGAAATGTCCGAATGAAAAAAAAATCAATAGCGTTCTATGAGAATGTTGTAGCTTCCATTTGCCGTCAACAGAACTGAAATCGGTTCACAGATGGCTGAGAAACCGATGTGACATTATTTGTAACGCACACACACACATACACACACACACACACACACACACACATACATACACACAGACATGTGCTCAGTTCGTCGAGCTGAGTCGAGATGGTATATGACACTCGGCCCTGTGGGCCTCGGATAAAAGTCGAGTTTTCAAGCGATCTTAATACCCTTCTATTGATGTAAGAAGGGTAAAAAATGCTAATATAATAACGCTTGGAAAATTTGAGGTGTGAAATAGTTTAGAACCGGTGAGTAGAAAAAGAAACAGGACCAAATCTAAGGTATTCTTAAAGTTTGGAGCACCTGATTAAGAAGCCAAAGAAATGTCTCACTTAAAATTACCTAGATTATCGATCCTTTTTAAACTCTCAGACAATAAAGTTGCATCTTTGGGATTTGAGAAAATGAGGCTTCGTCGGCATCTGGGTGTGACAGTCTCTGGACTCGTGACTTTCCCGCCGTATTTTGCACTTCGTCACGATTTGGAGAATTCTGTAGTTTGTACGTAATCCGTAGTTAGTGTGTTTAGTCCCTCCCGGTGCTTGGCTCTCTGAACGAAAGCAGTGGATACATACTCAGATTATTTTACAGAAATCTGTAAAGTTTTACCGAATTCTCAACAGCTGAACGTTCGGTAAACCGATTTTACGGATTTCGGGAAAATTTTACCGAAATCCGGTAATTTTTTTACAGATATCTGTAAAATTTCACCGAAATCCGTTAAATCGGATAACCGAACGTTCAGCTGTTGAGAATTCGGTAAAAACTTTACAGATTTCTGTAAAAAAATCTAAGTATGTAGTTTCAACTGTTTAGCCATATCCATGACCGAAGCATTGGGATTCCGTTTAAACGCTTTCATGACACGCTTGTGATCCTGACCACTATAAGAACATCCATTCTGACCGCATTTCTCCTTCCGTTTGATGCTCAGAGTTTCGAAGTAACTTTTAGTTAAATACACAACATCGTTGATTGCACGATTCCGAGTTGTTTTCCAATGTATCGCAGAGAAAATTGGGGACTTCTCAGGTTCTTGCGTACAATCAATTCATTACTTTGTTTTTCGGGTCACGCCATGTTTTCAACAAAAAAAAAACCACTCTAAACTACTTCACCCACATTTCCAGAGAAAACAACATATGGGTTATTTTCTACAGCTTTTTTTTCCCGTGGTGCAGTTTGATGTGGGCCACCCTTTTGTTTAATTAGGATGAAAGTAATTAAAAGTGTTTGTGAAACAAAGCATTCTTTGAACCTATTATATTGATTGTTTACTGTGGTCGATTTACCTTTGAGACTCAAGTTCCAGTCTTTTACCTTAAACAGTATAATGACCGGTAGAAAACAGCATCTAAATATTCAATTTAGACGGTTTGTTATTAAAGGGTGCACCGATCAAAATTTGGTCAAACAGTAATGTTTGTGAGTCGATCGAAGTTTTTATTAATTAGTCAAATTCTCCTTCGTTTTCAAGTTCAGTTAATACGGAATACAAGAGATATATTCAGCTAAGCTTTCTTTTTACCGAATGCAAATTGCCAGAGGTTTAATACGTGCCATAAGACGTGCCATTTGTACAGTCTCCTGGCCATCATTATTCGCTGCAGAACGCCAGTTTGCCTTGAACTGTTTCTCGCACACAAGAGCTTTTTGAGTCTTCTTAGGGTTCCGCTTGACGATGGCCCAATGTTGTTCGATTGGGTGGGTTCTTGTCCTTGGGCACAACTTGAACGTTGTTGGCAGCATACCACTCCATAGCTTTTTTTCCGTAATGGCAAGATGCTAAATCCGGCCGAAATAGAACAGACCAATTGTGTCGCTTCAGGAAAGGCAGAAGATGTTTTTGTAGGCACTCGGTCAGATAAATTTTCTGGTTGACGGTTCCGGTCGTAATGTAAACGTTGCTCTTCAAGCCACAGGTATAGATGGCCTGCTACAGCAGATATTTCTTCGCGAACTTTGACAGTTTAATGTGCTTAAAAATATCTGTCACCTTTCCACGTCCAGTTGCCGTATAAAATTCCTATCCAGGAAGCTGTTTAAAGTCTGCTTTGACGTAAGTTTCATCGTCCTGTACCACGCAATCAAACTTCGTCAGAATCGTCGTGTACAACTTTCACGATCGTGATTTGGTCGACGTGTTTTGTTTATCATTGCAATTTGGAGTCACCACTTTCTGCCGGCTCGTTTCTTAGCTCTATCTACGGTTTAAGGCACTGCTCCAAGCTTCTTTGCGACATCTCGGAAGAATAGGCTGGGGTTCCGCTCAAAACAGCGGGCAACTCTGTTTGTCGGCGCTGTGGTCTCCGGCTTTCGATTTCCCCAAGATACAGCTTCCCTGGCTGTCAACAAACGTTCACCAAACACATTTAATACGTTGGTAACAGTTGATTTAGCCACATTCAACAATTTCGCCAACTTGGCGTGAGAGTAGTTTGGATTTTCGCCATGCCCGTGCAAAATTTTGATGCGTTACTTCTCTTCCTTCGAAGACATTTTGATAACTGAAGTGCTAATTTCAAAGTCATAGAGGCATAATGCTACACGTACACATCTTTAAAATGAGGGGTGTGCAAAATTGATTAATACACGATGAAAGAATGCGTCAAGTTAAGGTCGACCAAATTTTGATCGGAACACCCTTTAGTCGAGTAGCTTAGCTGTCAAAGTGTGATCCAATTTGGCGGAATGCACGATTTTACAGATTTCTTTATCTTTTTATATACATGCCTTGGTTTCTGTTGAGTTTTCAATTATTAGGATTAGGTAGTCTTCTTTTGTAAATGATAAGTGACTTGTTAGTATGATGTCCAAATCGAAAGTGATCTGATTCGATTGGCATGTATATTTTTATAGCTGTTGATAGAGTTTTTAAATGCTACATTCCTCACCAGTGGTGCGATTTATCATTTTCACTTGATGAAATCTGTTGAAAATTTCTTCAGTGTGCCAGTCATATTCACTCTATTTGAGAGCTTTTGAATGTGTTAACTCGATTCTGTACAGGAAGCTTTTTCACTAGTTCATTCAACATTGTCCAGGCTGATTTGATTTTGAAATCATGAGTTTTTAGAGTTCATTACCCAGTTCATAAGTCAATTTCATTTTCTGTAGGATTCACTGATAGACAAGTTTTATCAGTTCAGTAATGAATGACTGAGGAGAGTAGTCATGACTTGGGCAGTACTGAAAAATAAGTTATTTTGCCCGAATCTTACAAACAGATTTAACACAATCCGCAGTGCTATCGAGGAATGAATATTGCCATTAATATGATGGAATGGATATAACTTAGAAAATATTTAGATGATGATACCAGACCGGCTGTGTTGAAAAACGTCTTGGAAGATGGCCAACTGTATGCCGACAACTTCTGGAAAAAGTGGGTGAACGGTATACTACGTTGACCCGCAAAACGAAGTGGGTTCAGCCTGTAGAAACCTATCGTGGAAGGCGATCTGGTGTTGATCGTCGATGGGAGCCTCCCAAGGAACTGTTGGCCACGAGGACGGCAATTCAATGCCGTTCAAGCCAAGGCGGACAGATTCGTCGCGTAACCGTGCAGACAGCGACTGGACTTGTGGAGAGGCTTGGCGATGAAGGTTGTGGTGCTTGATGTCGGCACAGAGAGGGTAAGCACTAGAATAGCAGTGGCGTACCGAGGGGGAGTGTCACGAAACACGAGTTGCAACGCACCTTACGCGCCCAATGTTGCAACACACCTTACAACAGCCAATGTTGACACTGGAGCACAATCGATGACTCACCCTGTCAGTCGCTGATTACGTAGAGGTTTGTTGTAAAGGCAAAACAAAATCATAACAAACAAAATATTCAATACAGTAAGGCAACGTGAATGGTGAGCAAGTCAGGGTTTTTTTATTATTTCGTAGTATTGTCTATAAAATCCAAATCTAGCTTAAAGTGAGTCGTTATTAAATCTAGTGCTATAGCTATGAATTGTTTATACAAACATACAGGTAATGAGCAAGACGAAAGTAAATTACAAACTCGTCTGATTCTAAAACAAATCCTACAGTCTAGATATATAAAAAATTTCAGTAAACACGGATGGTTGTCGACAGCACGGGCAAATTGTAACCACAGAAACACTAAACGTAAGTAATTACGGTAATCACTAAGGGATTAAGTAAGATTAAACACAATGCAAAGAGAATATTCTATCATTTATTAATGTTATACCATAGGAGTAGTTGCCAGGATATTGGGCTAAAACAACTTGATCTAACAAAATTCTCCCAGATTTTATAACTCTTCTTCATCCCGTTTTCTACAACTACGGGAAATAATAAAGTTATGAAACTGGAAATAATAATCCTGTGTCTGTTTTTGTGCTGGCGCAACAGGATACTTCTCAAATTTTTGGGGATTAAATAACGATACATTAGATATGTTTGGCATAATTTATTTAATCTGATTTCCTCCCTGGCCTTCGGTTCAGAAAAGGGTCTGGGCGCGTTCTGTCGAGCGGGTCGCGGCAGATTTCACGTGTCTGCAGGCTTAGGCTGCCACATCAACGTTCAAAAGTGCCTGAGCCAAATGGATCGCCTTCCAGATGACCACTTGGGGAGATGCGGTGGGCGATCATTGTCCTGGTATTCCCAGATGTGGCACGTAGTAAAAAGTTTCTTGTCTTCTGCTCGCTGATGGCCCAGTGGAACGGAGTAAACGAGTGGAAACTCATCAGGAATGATCTCTGCTACAATATGCAACAACGTCGAGACCATTCTGAACGGCCGTTGTGAGAATATCACCATGAAAATCTCCACATGCGCATAGTATGTTACACCAGTTGCGAATGCTTCTCTCCTTTCTCCACCGTTCTCTTCTCCTATCCCACGCCTTCCGCGAGTGGTGCCTCATGACACGAACGAGTCTCGTGCTATGCGCTACCATGAGTCAGCTCATCCAGAAGCAAGGGAAGCACCGAGACGACAATGTGGACCCTACCACATCAAAGGAACGTCGAGGCAGTAAGTTTGAGGAACGGTAGGCAATCCACAACCAAATTTTTACTTTCAGTACCACAAGCTAACACAGCTTCAGGTAAGATGAATGTCAATATCGAGGGATAGAAACTCATATTGAAGAGAAATTTCTCTGAATTTTTCAATATATTAATCCAGCACCATATTGTTGCAGGATGAAGGGCAGGACCATCAGGCACCTGGTTGAAGCGATTTGGATAGGAAGAGTGGGACTGCCAACTTCCTGGAAACGTTAACATTTCGCGAATAAGAGGGTGGGCTCTTCTCCCCATCTAGTGGGACTTTTTACTAGGCGAGGGCTCGGTTTTGGTGTGGTGTCTGCGAACTTGTTTCTGGAAGGAGATTCTCTCTAGACCCTGTGGCTTTGGGTTGCGCGTAAGTGTATCTGCTTACGGGCCCACAATACGATTTTTGGCCCTTCATACCCTAGGAACCCGATGAAGCATTTACACACGAAGGTACAACCTTGATCAAATCGTTTAATTAAAACAGTCAGTGCTATAGGCAGTTGCCTTGCTACATTAGATGGTAGTTCACATCATCATCATCAATTTATTTATTAAATTTCCTCCCCAAACTGAATGCTCGTACATTTCTCTTACCACTTGCTCATGAGATCTTGGGCGAGCTTTGTCCATGTTCCTTACAATTTCTCCCAGTTTTTCTTCAAAGTTTCATCGGTTTCCATGAATGTTTTCCGCTTTCGTTCCAACTTCTTCTTCATTATCGCGCAAAACTTTTCGATCGGACGAAGTTCTGGTGTATTTGGCGGGTTCGCCTCCTTCGGGACCACATTAACGCCCTTCGCTTCGTACCAATCCATTACAGGCTTGGCGTAATGGCACGAGGCGAAATCCGGCCAGAACAGCGTGCGACCACGGAGAGAGCGGAGGAAGGGCCGCAAGCGCTTCTGCAAGCATTCCTCTCGATAAATCTGCCCGTTTATGGTGGCGGTTGTAACGAACGGCTTGCTGTACCGTCAGCACTCACAGATCGCCTGCCACAACAGGTACTTCTTCGCGAATTTGTCCACCTGCATGCGGGACGTACCGACAAAAAACTCAAGGCCGGGGATACAGCAATTTGGCCACCGTGTTTTGCTTGTCAGTCCGGTTTGGCGCCTTCCTGACCTTAAAAACACGTAGTCCAGCCCGCTTCATGGTCTGCTGTACGAACCACTTCGACAAATTGACCTTTCTGGCCACGTCTCGGGTGGAAAGGTTCGGGTTATTCTTAAAGTACTGCCTTATCTTCCGCGCCTTCTCTGGGTATTCCGTTTTCGGTTTTCAGCCGCTTCCAGCGCGCCGCTCAATTGTCTTAGTCTCCTGGAACATCTTCACAACGCGAGACACGGTGGAATGGTGGATTCCAAGCCTTTTGCCGATCCATCGCACAGACCAGGATTATCGATCACCGCGCCCAAGATTTGCTGGCGTAGCTCTTCTTGTTTCGAATGCATCTTGAAAACTACTTGACAGATCGCGATAGAATTTTGCACACAAACACTCTAGTATTACCCAAAATTTCATTAATTTATACCCACGCAATAAAATGTTACATCCAAAACAAAGTGTCGAATTTTTTCCGAGTCCAATCTTTATCTCCACACACGTTCATTCCGGTCCTAATTTGTGTTCTGACCCTGGGGCCCTCGCTTGTCTCTTGGCTATCCATTCCACTGTTCAAAAAATCTTCTGTGTTTTTTTTATTGCAAAGAATTTAGCATCTTATCGCAGTTTTTTTTACAGGGATTTCGGAATTAACACGGTTTTTTTTACACGGATTCCGAAATTAACGCGGTTTTTTTACACGGTACGTATTCCCCGTGTAGAAAAAACCTTAGTTTATTTTTGACATACGATTTATTAATGTAACGTTGAATTCGATTATCGTTTTTCTCATTGTTTACATTTTGCAGTTGGAAGCCCTTTTCAATTGTTGGTCTTGAAATACTCAGAATGTTGAACAAAGTTTTAAAAGTGCAATATAAGTATAAAAAGAACGTTACTCAAAAAGTCTGCTACAAGCAACGTTTAATAGTTGTAGGTAATACAAATACAGAGCCACGTCCTTATAAACTTACGACACCAGATCCGCGATGGTTATTATTAATATTATTCTGTTGATTATACTTATCACAAAATAATCGAAATAATTATTCTTAAATTTCAAATCTGCAAAACAAACGAAAAAATGTGACAGCTCACAAAAACCTAACCATCCGTCACTGTTTGCTGCGATCTCACATCGACATGATTTCACTGAGGTGATAAACTTTCGAGTTATCACTGGACATTTTACGATAAAGAAAAATGATGCGGCCGTGGCGTTTTTTGTCAAAATGTGAACAAACAGTTTCCTATCCTTAGATTCGTGTGATTCATTTTATTAACGTCTCTTTAATATGTACGTCTGCTGTAGACGTTTTAGTTCATTGGAGACGGTTTAGATTCGTGTGTTATTCGAGTCATGCATTGAATTTTCAACCAGCGAAACATCGTTTACAATGGATCATTTCTTTCCTAATTCAGAGCAGCGCTTAACAACAACAAAAAAAGAGAAAAAAGGGTTGAATATTTTATTGTAGCATTTGTCGACATCACTTAAAACTTATCTTCTTACTCTACTGCTTAAACTTTCTTTATCCTACATCGTCACTCTTCGATACCGACCGTCGAGCAAAGTTTCTATGTGAAGTCTTACGTTTTATTCTTCTACGAATGAAAATGAGATGCATCTTATTTAATCCCTTGGCGGGCGCAGATCTGGAAGTGTCTTTGTCTTACTTAGCTTTATTAGTTATTCAACAACACAAAACAAACTGAAAAAAACTGGTGAGATTCTACTGATCAGATTCTAGCACGCGTGTGATGTGTTGGGTGTTGCAACGGTGATGTTTTAAAGCGTATTGTATTGCGTTCCTAACTAGGTTTATTGTTTTTCGTTATTGTTGTTGATATCAAAATGCTACTTCTTATGAAGAAGTTTTCTAGCGAGCAGATTGACTTTCGATGAAGAAATATTCAAGTTTAAGGTTTAAGCGTCACTGATTCATAAGTACTTAATTCGCTGTTGAAGAAAATATATCCGAAACATAATTTGGCACTATAAAATTTTGATAAGGAATATGCAACAGTTCATAAATTAAACTTTCATTCGATAAAATGGTTAAAAACCTGACGTCACTTGAATCAAAATCGACCTGGTCAAAAGAAGTTCAAAATCGTTTTACGTAAGCAAAGGTCAAAACTACTATCACTTTGAGATTCTACGAACTAAAATAAAGGCTGTACATTACCAAGTAAAAAAAAAGGTTCACTCTGTTACTGGCCCTCTTCCTCGTTTTCCTCTTTGGCAGTCATAAACATTTTTTGACAGAACTGCGTCACCCGCCGGAGGGCATTCTCGAACGATGCCGGCTTGTTCGTCCACGCCACCCCGACGTAGTAGACGGGAATGCCGGCCAGGGTCAAAAGGACGCCCATACCGACCTCGTACGGAGCCACGTAGCACGGAACGACAATCAAGAATGCACAGATGATGACGAACAGCGTGGGAACCCACAGTTGAACCTTGATCGGCCGGTGGATGTCGGGACGGGTGTAGCGGAAGTACAGGACCGCACTTACCGACAGCATGATGAAAAAGGACTCACGATGCTGCTGTAGGGTGATCGAGCACGTACACGTCGCTGATGAATAGGTGAGAGCAGCGAGAGAAGGCACTGAAAGGAATTTTGGTCAGAACAATTTTTAAGTCAAATGGGAATTTGTGCTGGGAACTTACGAGGAACACCAGCGAAGGCATCGGAGTGTACCGGTTGACGTTGATATGTGAGAGAATTTCCGGCATGTGGCACATTGCGTGCGCCGACGAAGCACATTCGCGACGAAGTCATGATGTGCACCGAAAGACCACCGAAGGCCGAGATGGCCACCAGTATGGGCATCACGAAGGCACCCCAGCCCATGGCCTTCTGGGCGAATGTCTGTGGATGAAAGATGAAAAAGGAGAGATTGTGTCATATTGTGCAGATACCGTGGAATGGGGGGAAGAAAACAAACTTTCCTCTTTTGAATATTGTTTTAACCAGTCTATCTATTTGTTCGGCTCAATTGCGTTCAAAAAATTTATGTAGATTTGGGTATAATCATTCGATTTGGGTATAATCAACTTAGCGTGAAACGAAATAAAAGATGTAGTAAGCCATGCAAAAATCTCCTCACTTCGTGAAAGTGAAGCAAATCAACGCACCAGCTTTTGACCATTCAATTCATCACTCAAGTTTGTTGTGGATCGAGTAGCCCGTGATCAATAGGCTTAGATGAATTACATTTGAAAACTCATTACGTTGTCAACCTTTCTACAATCAAGACCTGTTTTATTACATACGGTTATGGGCCCAGAACTTTGTCCGTAACTGTGTGCGGTTCTGAAGAGAAAGTTAATTGAAGCAAAGACGAGTACTCAAGTTGGAAGTTTTGGATCGGTCGGGGACACCGGAAGCGCAGCAGCAAACGCGAATCCACGACAGGAAGCGAATCGACGAGTTGGGCGTGCTGGAGCTGGACCGTGTGTTTTCTTGACGATGGAAAAACTAAAGGGGCGAGAAAACTACGTTTCCTGGGCTTTTGAAATTGAAGTGCGGTGATGCCGCAAGAAGGGCAGATCGTGGACGACAAAACAAAACTACGGGCGTTGTCCACGATATGTCTCAGCCTGCAAAAAAAAAAATTACAGCTTGGTAATGGACGCCAAAGAAGCCAAGGACGCTTGGGAGAAACTGAAGGTCGCGTTCCAAGACGACGAAATTTATCGGAGGATTGGATTGTTGCAGCAAGCGACGTCGTTCCGACTGGACAATTTCGACTCTACGGAAGCCTACGTTGATGCGGTAATGTAAACGAGCCACAAGTTAGCTGAAATCAATTTTGCGGTCAGCGTCGTCTGTATCGAATGGCTAGCGTCGATTCTCCTGATGGGACTACCGAAATTCTACGCTCCCATTGTGATGAAGAGTAGAAGCGAAGAAGGTGCGTTCTACGGTGATCAACATCAACGCAATCGGAAAAATGGTGGCCATAAGAAGGGCGATGGTTCCTGCTATAACTGTAAGAAGCAGGGCCATTATGTAGCCAACTGTCCAGAAAAGCTGCAAAACGGATCGAAGAAAAAAGGCCGAGCAATGTGTGCGGTATTTGCAATAGGCGACAACGTTGATGACGAGGAATGGTACTTCGATTCTGCTGCCACTACACATATGGCCGAAGCGGAGCGGAATTCACATCCATCCACAGAAAGTATTGTATCATATTGGAACAGCGAATAAGAGCAACATGACGGCGAATTCAGAGGTTCGGTGAATCTGGAGTGCGTCGAGGGCCCGTCGGCGTTCAAAATGTTCTGGAGGTTCCTGGTCTAGCGGCGAATTTACTATCCGTCAGCAAGATTTATTCGAAGGGGTTCAACATGACGTTTACCGCAACGGACTGCAAGGTGCTAATGAAAACCGGAGAGGAATTTGCCAGTGGAGTCGCAAAGGGGGACTGTATAAGCTAAACCGATTTCTCAAGAAATCATTTCTAATTCCATCAGTTCTACTTTCAACTACCATAGAGCTGATTGGGATCAATATCAAACATTTATGGAATACAACTTTGATCCTAATGTTCCATTGCAAACAAGAAATGAAATTAATAATGCTCTTGAATCTCTGGCCTTTTCAATAGTTAGAGCAAGAGCAGCTTCAGTACCTAAATGCGAGGTTAAATTCGATTCAGTTATAATTGATGACGATCTTCAGCTCTTGATTCGTCTGAAAAATGTACGTAGGCGTCAATATCAACGAACACGTGATCCCGTTATGAAAGTCATATGGCGAGATTTACAAAAGCAAATTAAAAAACGCTTCTCTGCCCCGAGGAACAAAAACTTCGAAAATAATGTGTCAAAATTAGATCCGAGTTCCAAACCTTTCTGGAAACTCTCTAAAGTCTTGAAAAAACCTCAAAAGCCTATACCAGCACTTAAGGAAGGTGATAAAATTTTGCTCACAAATGCGGAAAAAGGCTCAAAAACTTGTTAAGCAGTTTGAGAGTTCCCATAATTTCAGTTTGGGACTTACTAGTCCTATTGAGGAATCGGTTTCAGGAGTATCTGAATATTTTCTCTCAAGAAAATATTTTTGATGATTCCTGGGGAACCATTTGGATAAGTAAGAACTATAACTAAAAAATTTCAAAATATGAAAGCACCAGGTGATGATGGAATTTTCTATATCCTCATAAAAAAACTCCCTGAGAGTACTTTGTCTTTCTTGGTAAAACTATTTAACAGATGTTTTCATCTAGCATACTTTCCAGATAAATGGAAAAATGCAAAAAGTCGTACCAATTTTGAAGCCAGACAAAAATCCGGCTGAAGCTTCTAGCTACCGACCGATCAGTTTGCTTTCTTCAATAAGTAAGCTTTTGAAAAAAATAATTTTGAATAGAATGATGCTTCATATCAATTCAAACTCAATTTTTGCTGATGAACAGTTTGGTTTTCGCCATGGGCATTCAACTACGCATCAACTTTTGAGAGTAACAAATTTAATTCGTTCAAACAAAGCTGAAGGCTGCTCCACTGGAGTTGCTCTTCTTGACATAGAAAAAGCATTCGACAGTGTTTGGCATGAAGGTTTGATTGCGAAACTGAAGAAGTTTAATTTTCCGCTTTATATCATGTAAATTAGTTTCAAAACTACTTAACTGATAGAACTTTGCAAGTAAATTATCAGAATTCTAAATCTGTTCAATTGCCCATTAGAGCTGGTGTTCCTCAAGGTAGCATACTTGGGCTAATACTATATAACATTTTCACTTCAGATCTCCTGATTTACCTCAGGGGTGTCAAAAATCTTGCTTTGCTGATGACACAGGCATTTCCGCTAAAGGAAAAAGTCTTCGTGTTATATCCAGGAGGCTACAAAAAAGCTTGGACATTTTTACAGATTATTTTCAAAAATGGAAGATTTCTCCTAATGCTTCCAAATCTCAACTTATAATATTCCCACACAAGCCTAGAGCTGCATTTTTGAAACCAAGTAATAGTCATATAGTCACTATGAACGGAGTTCCAATTTCTTGGTCAAGTCAAGTAAAATATCTTGATCAAAAATTAACTTTTAAAGATCACATTGAGGGCATTCAAGCCAAATGTAATAAGTACATAAGATGTTTGTATCCTCTTATAAACAGAAAATCCAAACTTTGTTTAAAGAACAAACTTCTAATATTCAAACAAATTTTTAGACCGGCCATGATTTATGCTGTGCCAATATGGTCTAGTTGTTGCGCAACTAGGAAAAAAGCACTTCAAAGGATTCAGAACAAAGTTCTGAAAATGATTTTGAAGCTGCCACCCTGGTTCAGTACTATTGAATTACATAGAATTTCAAACGTTGAGACTCTAGAAGAAATGTCCAACAAAATAATTCATAATTTTAGACAAAAATCATTGCAATCTTCAATTGCAATGATCAATTCTCTCTATAGATAAGAACTAGTTTTAAGAAATCAACTGTAATTCTGACACGCAGGCAAAATAAACCCTGTTAAAAATTCTGAATAGACAAAGTAAAAATAATATTAACACAATTAGATATTAATGATAGCATATAAGGTTGAAATGTTAATTACTTAGCAGGATCACCTAGGATATATATATGAATGTAAAACAATGTAAAAATTTGGAATAAATAAATAGTTAAAAAAAAAAAAAAAAAAAAAAAAACCGGAAGGAGGAGAAGGCATTCGTGTACAACGAGACTGAGAAGTGGCACAGGCGATTTGGTCATTTCAGCATGCAGAGTATGAAGAAAATGATGCAGATGACGAACGGTTTCCAGTTGAAGAAGTTGGATGAAGGCGAAAATCCGCATTTGTCTCTTCCTGAAGGGTTTCCCGGCGCATCCGGATTAGTATCGGAATGGCCAATTCCTTGTGGCCAATCGGGTCAAAAGCGCACTCACCAGAAACTGAAAATTGAGACTAATAAGCATTTTGGCTTCGAAGACTTAAACATTTGGTCATATACAGTTTCTTCAATGTGAGTTTGAAATCCCGATCAATATGACACGAAATACCTTATTCGTAACTGTTTTTTACAGCCCTTCAGAAATATAAAAAAATAGGTTCGATACAGAAACGTTGCCTTTCTATGATTTGGGGAAAGTCAAGGAAATCCAATTGCTAGATGCTTATTTTAAAAAGTTATAGCATTTTTAAAATCCAGTCCGGATCATATTGACCCCGACACCTAAAGATGGTTAATTGAAATGCTTGTTCCATCCGGAACAAAGTGATTGTGCTCGTTGACTTGCTTAACAGGAAAGACATAGGCATCGCCATCGTCATGGAGACTTACCTCAAGCCTGAACTTACCGTCTCCACCCCAGGCTACCGGATTTTGCAACTTAATTGTTGCGGCGACGCAACAACATCAACTGCCACCTGTTTCAGAGCTTCTAGCTGCAGTTTACGAAGCCATCAGAGTTGAGGTCGTATCTGCCGTCCATCATTCGCGGCCTATAAGCCAACAACAACGGTCCTACGAAAGGACATCCGCAAGCTAACTTGGAGGTAGCCAGCGATCTGAACACGCAACACGAAACCTGGGATAACGGCGCAACCAAAACGGCATCATCCTACAGGAGGCCCTGGAAGAGGACCATCACACCGTCCTGGGCTGGATACTCCCACCCGGTTGAGCAGATTCGATGTCTACTCAACGATCGACATCTTCCTTATTAAGTTGGGGAACAACATCTTGCACCAGGTGCTTGGCTCGAACCACTATCCAGTGGTGGCCGACGTTGGGTCCTCGGTCAACCGACGCTGTTTTCATGCACTTCTTCTAAAATTCCGACCCCTAGCTAAGGCTAGTTCGTCGACTGGCTGGATGATCCACTGCTCCGCTGCTATTCATCTCTCGAATCCTCCTGCTTTCCCCCGGCGTCAAGGGTGGTCCACCAGTTCCGGTGAAGGAAACTTCCGCACTGATGGTGCCCCAACTTCCGGCGGTTATCGTAGGGGACGCTAACGCGCATTGCGCTGCCTTCGTCTTCGGGTTGCAGAGGTGGTCCGACAATTCCGGTGGTGGATGACGTCCGCACTGGCGGTGCCCTACATACCCGAAGTACTTTCTTCTTTCTTCAGCAGGCTGGCTGTTCGAGTGCCGAGGTCGGCCCGACGATTCCGGTTGGCAGAAGACGTCCGGTTCACCGGCGCCCCAACGACCCGAAGCAGAACACTGCTCACTGCGCTGGATAAAGGGTGATACGGTCAAAATTTGGTCAAGGGAAAACGCGTGTAAATCGGTGAAATCGTTTATTTAAAAAATCAAATTAAATTTCTTTTTCAAGTTCATTTAGTATAAAATTCAGGAAAAATATTCAGTTAGGCTTCCGCTTTTCCAAATCCGAATTGCCGGGCCTTACGCTTGACCTCGCCATCAGATTTTGTACAGCCACCTTGTCCACCTTTCTTCGCCGCAGAAAGCCAGTTTGCCTTGAACTGCTGCTCGTCCTTAGCAGTTTTTTTGGTCTTCTTTAGGTTCCGCTTGACAATAGCCCAGTATTTCTCAATTGGGCGGAGCTCTGGCGTGTTCGGAGGTTCTTGTCCTTAGGAACCACCTGCACGTTGGCGGCGATGCCACTCCATGGCCTTTTTACCATAATGGCAAGATGCCAAATCCGGCAAAACAGTACGGAACAACCGTGTTTCTTCAGGAAAGGCAGCAGACGTTTATTCAAACACTCTTTCACGTAAATTTCTTGGTTGACATGTCCCGGAAGCTATGAAAATGCTGCTTTTCAAGCCACAGGTACAGATGGCTTGCCAAACCAGATATTTTTGCGAACTTATGACAGTTTCATGTGCTTGAAAATATCTGCTACCTTTTCCTTCCTTTTGCCGTATAAAACCCTGTCCCGGAAGCTGCTTGTAGTCGGCTTTGACGTAGGTTTCGTCGTCCATTACCACGCAGTCAAACTTCGTCAGCATCGTCGTGTACAGCCTCCGGGATCGCGCTGGCCGTCGTATTTTGTTTATCATCGCGATTTGGAGTCACTACCGTCTTGTAAGTCGATAGTCCGGCTCGTTTTTTGGCTCGATGCACGGTTGTAGACGATACACCCAGCTTACGCTGCTCTTCTTGCTTGGACGGCATTTTGACAACTGAAGAGTGAATTCCAAAATCAAAATAGGAGCAACATTCTACACACACACCTTCAAAATGAGGGGTGTTCAGGTTTTTTAAATGCAAAATTGAAAGAAATACGTCAAGTTGATATTGACCAAATTTTGACCGTATCGCCCTTTACTCCTCAGAACCGGCGCTTGTTTGCTGGTCCCGTCTCCATTTACGCTGTAGCTCCGACAGTATTTGCGTCACGACTCTGCTTACCGCGTTCCACGTGTCTTCCTCGTTGCACATTCGCTCTGCGATATTATCCTGCCTTGGGGCAGGCATTCCCCTTCGCAATTCCGTAAACCTCGGACAGTCGAACACCACGTGCTCTGGAGTCTCCTCTACGTTGGCACACGCCGGGCAGAAAGGTGACGACGCATGACCACACCGGTGCAGGTATTGGCGAAAACAGCCGTGCCCGGACAGGAACTGTGTGAGGTAAAAGTTCACCTCTCCATGCTCCCTGTTCACCAACGTCGACACATTGGGGATGAGCCGGTGGGTCCACCTTCCATTCTCCGTGTTGTCCCACTCCTACTGCCATTTGACCATGGAGTCTAGCCTCGCCGTCTTCCTCACATTACTAGTTCCTCTCCGTTGATAGCATTCGATATCCTCTGCTAGGGTTACGCAGATTGGAATCATCCCGGCGATAACGCAAACTGCCTCCGACGAGATGGTTTTGTACGCACTCGCGACTCTAATTGCCATCAGACGAAACACGCTGTTCAACTTCCTGCGGTTACGTTTCGTTTTGAGCGCGGCTCCCCATGCTGGAACGCCGTAACGCAGTATCGAGGATGATACGGCCGCCAGAAGTCGCCTACTGCTGTCTTTCGGACCACCGACGTTCGGCATGATCCTTGCAAGCGCACTGCCCATTTTAGCCGCCTTTTCGCAGGAATAGTCTACATGGGTGTTGAAATTCAACCGGTCATCGATCATCACTCCTAGATGTCTTAAAGCCCGCACGGACGGTATGACGTGCCCTCCTACGGTAATCTGCATCCACTGGATCTTCGGCAGTTGCTGACCAGCATCACTTCCGTTTTGTGGTGAGCAAGCTGCAACTTGACTGCATTCATCCAGTTTTCAACTGCGTCGGTCGACTCCGCCACCAGCATTTCTACTTCTTCCAGCGACTCTCCGGTTATCGTGAGGACGACATCAACCGCGAATCCGAAGATCTTCACGCCCTTAAGCAACTTCAGTTTTAGGACTCCGTTGTACACTATGTTCCACAGCGTTGGGCCGAGTATGGAGCCTTGCGGAACGCGCGCCGTAACCCTAATCGACTTCTGCCCCGAGTTCGTTTCGTAGACCAGAATCCGGTTTTGGAAGTAACTCTTAAGGATTCTACACAAGTAGTGGGGGACCCGCATACCATGCAGCGCTATGGCGATGGCCTCCCAGCTGGCACTGTTAAAAGCGTTTTTGACGTCGATTGTTACTACCGCGCAGAACCGATTGCCACACCTCTTCTTCTTGGACGCTCTCTCTGCAACTTCAATGACCGTCCTGATTACATCCACCGTCGATGTCCCTTTTCGGAACTGCTTTTCAGATAAGCCGGTCTCGCCCTCCGTGAACTGCGTCAGTCGATTAAGTATAATCCTTTCCAGAAGCTTCCCAGTGTATCCAACAGGCATATGGGCCTATACGATGCTGGATTCCCCGGCGGTTTCCCTGGTTTCGGCAGCAGCACCAATTTCTGGATCTTCCACTTATCCGGAAAGTAACCATCTTCTAAGCATTTCTGCAGCACCATCCTGAACAAATCTGGAAACTCCTTGAATCAGTTGGATTGGCTGATTTTAATCTCCCGTTTGAAGGCCGCTCTAGCTTCACCGGAAGATTATCTCTACGTCTCACTCTCTGACCGTTTCGAGACCTTGTTCTCTGAAAGCGTATTCTAGCTCTGAGACAAGCAGCACTGAAGACTAGCAAGAGTTTCGTTCCACGAGTAATTTAACTGCCGGTTATTCTTTGGCTCCAATCTCCTTGGCATCGTCGCATCGCAAGCCCTCGCCAGAGTTTCTGTCAACTCATCTGCATCAAGATTTGTATCGCCGCTGTCTGCGCGAAGTGCTTCGATCAAAAGATCCTTGTCGAAATATCTGGTGTGGAAGGCCATCTGTAAATGTGGCTTGAAGAGCAACGTTTACATTGCGACCGGAACCGGAAATTTATCTGAGCGAGTGCCAAAAACGTCTACGCTTTTCCTGAAGCGACACAATTGTTCCGTTCTATTTTGGCCGAATTTGGCGTCTTGCCATTACGGAAAAAAGACCATGGTTTGGTATGCTGCCAACAACGTTCAATTGGTGCCCAAGGACAAGAACCCTCCCAACACGCCAAAGCTCCGCCCAATCGAACAATATTGGGCCATCGTCAAGCGGGACCTTGAGAAGACTCAAAAAGTTTTTGTGAGCGAGAAACAGGTCAAGGCAAACTGGCGTTCTGCGGCGAATAGAGTGGACAAGGAGACTGTACAAAGTCTTATGACAGGTGTTAAACGAAAGACCCGGCAATTCGCATTCAGTAAAAAGGAAGCTTAGCTGAAAATTTCTCCTGTATTCTGTGTTAACTGAACTTGAAAAAGGAAAAGAATTTGAGTTATTAATAAAACCTTCGATTGACTCACACACATAACTGTTTGACCAAATTTTGATCGGAACACCCTTTATTGTGGACTTGGAGGGGGTTTGGAGTCCTCATTGACATAAGTCTCGTCGTCCATCAAAATACATGCATCCGGTAGCTGCAAAACTCGCAAATACAAATTCCGGGCACTTGCTGCTGCGCGTTGCTTCTGTTCTGCAGTTTGTTTGGCGATTTTCTGCTTCTTGGAGGTCCTTAGGTTGTTCCGTTCCTTGATTCGTCCCGCTTTATTGGCCAAATCACGTAACGAATTTGATTTGTTCTTCCGAATTAGAGCTACCACTTTCTGATCCAGTATAGGGTTGGAAGATTCGGGTTTTCTGCCTCTTCTTGGTATCAAAGAACAGTAGTTCCCAAACTTGGTTATTATAGATTTTACACTCGCGTGATGAATGCCAAAGCGCGCAAACAAGAAATCAAACAAAACATGATAGCCAAATGCACAGCATGCTATGATGGAACATTAAAACCACCACAAAAACACGCGTGCAACGCCAATGTTCGTGAATACCCGAGTAAAATCTAACCTCATAAAGTAAGCAATTCGAAGCTTTAATTTGATATCAACATCAAATTAAAATCAAAATTTGATTTCACTCCACAATAATTGTCAAATTCGATATCACATTTAGTTTTCATCTTGGATCCCCCCATTTTACGGTACCTAGTGTCCAAATTCTACTCAATTGTATCGTGACATTGATGATGATTGCACTCCAGTCGAACTCCAGAGATTCAATTATAGATCAGACACCGCCGACAATTGCAGTCCCATGCAAGAAAAGGCACCCGCCAATAAGCGATCAACAAATTGCTACCAATCGCCGATGACAACAAGTGCATTTTTCTAACGTATTAATCAATCGGGAAACTTACCACGGCGATGGCATCCGAGGAGAGGATTTGCTGCGGCGACAGCACGGCAACGTATGCCATATTCGCCAGCACGTAGATTCCGGTGACCAACGGCAGCGAGATGTAGATCGCCCGCGGAAGATTCTTGTACGGATCACGCAGTTCCTCGGTCATGAAGTTGAGGTAGTTCCTGTCGAATAAATTCCCATTCACAATTACAGATATTTCCACTAGACTCCAAACATTACTCACCAACCAGCGTACGAAAAAATACCGGAGTAGAACGCCACCGCCAACTTTCCCGGGTCGGTTTCCGTGTTCTCGAATGCATTTTCAAAGTTTTCCGTTCCTCCGAGCGACATCCAAACCACACCGACTATGATGACCAGAACCAGAGCACCTATCTTGGTGAACATGAATATGTTTTGCATTTTGGTCGTCACTCGTACGTCGTACGCATTGATGTAGGTGAGGGCACAGATCGTAACCGCGGCGAAAAGTTGAAGGCCTATCGTTGGCACGGAACATCCTGCGGCAAACAACGGCTGGAACACGTAGCTGGCAAAAGTCAAGCCCATAATGGCGTTGGTGCTTGGTCTGAAATC
Organism: Aedes japonicus; assembly: GCA_034211315.2. Classification (NCBI taxonomy): domain Eukaryota; kingdom Metazoa; phylum Arthropoda; class Insecta; order Diptera; family Culicidae; genus Aedes; species Aedes japonicus. The sequence continues at coordinate 48,909 of JASCZW010006422.1, read as the reverse complement.
GAATGAGTAAATTACAATCCCTTCCTCTTCAACCAATTATCAAACAACTAACTCACACAAAAATCACCGTCGCATCCCACAGATACAGGAAAGCTGGCAGGGGGCCGTAGGCTTCGTAAATGTAGGCATAATCCCCACCGGATTTCGGTATCGCTGTACCCAACTCGGCATAACACAGCGCTCCAATCATCGATAGCAATCCACACGTCACCCAAATCACCAGGGAAGTTCCTACGGCGCCAACCTCCTGGAGGACACCCTTTGGCGAGATGAAGATTCCCGAGCCGAAGATAATACCCAAGATGATGGCCACACCCTCCAGCAAACCGAGTTCTTTCTTCATTTTGACTCGCTCGCCACCTCCGCCACCTCCGTCGACTGTCCCGCCGCCAGACCCGCTTGTGGCTCCATTCTCGATCGGTGGTAAACTCTCGCTGCCCGGACTGACCAGCACATCTTCCGTCGGTGAGTGCAGTTCCAGCGCTGCCGTCCGTTGCTTCAAAACCATCTTCTACTCTACGTTACCTTAGCGAACTTATTGTATTTTAATTGGAACTAGGTTCGCGATTGTTTGCACTCCCTTATAAGTGGATTGGCACGCCCATCAAAGTCTAAATGCCACCACCTGTTGAGTCAGTCTGTCGTTTTGGTATCAGATGTGGGATGATGACCTGTGTATGTTTAGGAAAAAAAAGAGAAAAAAAGGCAATGAGAGAAGCGATAAAAAATGCAATATGTTATATCATTGTGAGATCGGAGGAAATTAACCGGCTCGAGGCGGTTGGATTGCTTCGCGGGATTGATAGCGTGGCGAAAGAGGTGGGTAATCGGAGCTGAGCATAAGCTTCGCTACAAATGCATAATAATAATAATAATAATTCTTGAGAATTGGGCCTTTCCGGGAGGGAGGGATGAAGGAAGGCAGACAGCCAATTGGCAACGGCGAGCATCGAGGTCTTTTTAATGTTTATTGAATTCCTGTCCGACTGAGGGATTTATTATCATTCCTTGGGATGACTGTTGCTAGTGGACGACGGTTGAGGATGATTGCATTCTTTGTACTATTCTTACAAAGGAAAGGTATGGAAATCGGTAGAAAATCCTACTTTTTATATTATACCATTTTACTTAGCTGGACGGGATAACAACATGTGTGGATAAGTCTGTCAATAAAGGGCAAGGTGTGCTTCTCAGCAACCACGAAACCGATTTGCGTGAAAGAAACGCCAAATGGATAATGTCGTGGTCCAATTGTAAGCTATTGGATGTTTTTGGAATCGGTCTATCAACACCGGAAATATCTAAGGAACACGCTCCGGAGAATATGATTCGTTAATCTAAAATTTGTCTCACTCAAATTAGACTCATCGCTACACCTCAAATCATATGAGAAATCAGTAACGAGGTAGACAGTGACAATATTAATGGGTATCGAGGACTTGAATGGACATACCTAGGTATTTTGCTTGTCGTGGTGGAACTACAGAACAGTCCATTGTATTGCCGAAAATTCTCAACATTTCTGGAAACTTGGTTGAACTTCTAAAAACATTGCTAATTATCCATGGAATAGAAACATCTTTCAGAAATATACCAGAACTGTGAGAAGCGGATTTAGCCGAGGATTTAACTTCCCAGGAACTATTTGGACACTCCCAGTTGGTACATCTTTCATGATAAAAAGCAGAATATAACAAATATTTTAATAACGTTTGCATTTAAAAAATGGACTTTTTCTTCGGATGGTGATAAAAAAAAAGCAAAGACAGATAATTGCTTTTGAAAAATTTCCCATGGAAGGTAATTATTTAAGCTTACTTGCAAAAAAAAATCTACGCCCTTGCGAGCGGCCTTCCGACAGTTAACCAGAACATTCGCCATGGCGGACAAAAACATGAGTGTTTGCATGTTTTTGAGTTCTTTATTCGATTTATTTATCAATTCCTCCTCAGTTTTCGTGACAAAATTGTTGGAGTAGATCCTACGCTTCAGGTTGGCCCAGAAATTCTCGATGGGACGCAGCTGGGGGACATTGGGCGGGTTCGCCGACTTGGGTACCACATCGATATTCATCCGCTCCATCTCTTCCAACATCGCTTCGAGTAGTGGGCCGACGCCAGATCCGGCCAGAACTTCGCGTCTTCACCCTTGTGGTATTGCTTGATGAACGACGCCACTTCCGGCAGGCATTTCGTACTATAAATTTCCCCGTTCACGGTCAGTCCAGAGCGAAACAAGAGCGGCTTTGACATCCCCTTCTCGCTGATTGTCAGCCACAGCAGCACCTTCTTGGGGAACTTGGTGTGTGAAATGAACTTCACCTTGGACCTCACTTCCTTCGTGGGGGCCAGTCATTGCCATTCAGGGTGAGACAGGCCTCGTCGTCCATCACCACCGACACGTCATTGCCTGCAGCTCCGAAACCAGTGGACGCCAAGTCCGCTTCCTGACATGTATGTTTATGTTTCGCCAGGTACTTTTTCATTGTTTGGCCGGTTGAACCAACCTCCGGCCAAGCGCAGGCAGCGATGTAGCCACTTTTCCCTTGGTCTTCCTCTTCAGCATCCTTTTGAGCTTCTTGACGCTAAGGGTCGTCGGCCGTCCGGAACCGGACTTTCTTTCGATGCTCTGATTGTTGTCTAATAGTGTCAAGATGTTGTAGATGCCGGAAAGGGCGTATCCGACGTTCCCAAAGTGCCGCACGATGACCGTTTTGGACGCGGCGGGGTGCCGTTCTTTGAACGCGCACACTTCTGAACGGAGTTGTTTCACTGTTTTCGCCATCACGGTTAGAGTTCGACTGATAGAGCTGTCAAATTTTGTCTGCTGACTCATGGGTTACTATGATTGATGCTGCATTTGTAATTTCTTCAGTGCGGGTGGGTAAACCCATGAAAAGTTGTCAATTTTTGTCAATTTGTTTCATGCAAACGTTATGCAACTTTCTGGATGCTGAGTTCGCCATAGAGCTGCGCCAGCTCGTAGTTCATCTTTCTCCTCCATACACCGTTTTCACATACACCGCCAAAGATAATTCTAAACACGCGTCGTTCGAAAACTCCAAGTACTTGCAGGCCCTCTTCGGCATTGTTCACGTCTCATGCCCGTAGAGAACTATCGGTCTTATCAGCGTTTTGTACATGGTACACTTTGTACGGGGGTGATGTTTTCCAGACCTCAAGGTCTTGTGGAGTCCATAGTAGGCACGACTTTCGGTAATAATGCGTCTCTGCATTTCTCTGCTGCAGTTGTTATCCGTCGTAACCAATTTCCGAGGAACACAAACTCATCGACCACCTCGTACTCATCTCCGTCGATTGCCACAGTTCTGGCTATGCAAGCTCAATCTCATTCTGTTCTACCAGCCAACAGATACTTAGTCTTCGACGCATTCACCTTCAATCCAACATTTCCCGCTTCACGTTTCAGCTTGGTGTACTGATCAGCTACAATCTGGAACGTTTTGCCGACAATGTCCACGTCGTCAGCGAAGCAGATGAACTGTTTTTGTACACAAGCGAACTCAAATATCCAATGAAATCTTCAATCGGACGAAACGGGGGCTAATTTGTTGGATTGCGGTTTTTGGTACATACGGGATGTTTTGGCTTTGCAAGAAGGCTTGTGTTCTTCTCGCGAGGGCCATGATGTGAGGGCCAAAACACGTTATTTCCATCTGCATGATTTGTTTGAAGAAATGGAATCAATATTTTCTTCAAACATTGATTTTGGTACACTTCTTGAATAATAAGCTGGGTTTGCATCATGGCTTGGAAATTCCTCTCTTCTTATCCTCCTCAGATATGGCAATATGAAGCATCACCTTCTGCTCAAATTTATGCTTTTACTTATATTTCACGCTTGGAGATGCAGTAGAAATGTTATCAAAATAATATCGATCGTTTCCTGGGATGTAGGTTTATGAGAGAGGGAAGTAGCTTTCATCATCCAAAACGAAGCATTTTCCGGCGTAATTGTGGGTCATCCAGCGGCATTGGGTTTTTACGGTTGATATCTGTTGCTCTTGATTTCTTGTGGCAGACTATTCCTATCTTTTTCATCGTCTTGCAGATGTAAGGTTGCGTATTTTTGATCTTTTTTGCTGCATCAGATCGACTAATCAAATGCTTGTTTATATACTGTAATTATCATGTTTTTGTATTCTCCGTGCGTGGAGTAACGATTATGATGTAGAAGGAAATGTTCGCTCATCACCATGAGGCACCAAGAGTGGACAGTACACACTCAGATTATTTTACAGAAGTTTGTAAAATTTTACCGAATTCTCAACAGCAGAACGTTCGGTAAACCGATTTTACGGTAATTTTTTTTACAGATATCAGTTAACTTTCACCGAAATCCGTTAAATCGGATTACCGAACGATCAGCTGTTGAGAATTCGGTAAAACTCTAAGATTTCTGTAAAAAAATCTAAGTGTGTAATGTTTGCTAGAATGAAAGATATGAAGAGAAAGTGTTGAAAGTTCCGTCAGTGTACGGCAGGTTGGAAATAGTTTAGGGGCATGGGTAAGTGATCGTTACTCCACACACGGAGAACACTTAACATAACAATTAGAGTATTTAAAACCCATAAATGGTGGTAACCTTGAATCATATTGGTGGGGACCAATATCGCAACGCTTCACGGTATTTTTCTCCGAGGTATGACGAGAAAAAAATTCGAGTGATCTCAGACGTTGCGAATCAAAACAAACCCAAAGAAAAAGAGAGTTCCTCTCCCATGTGCGCATCAAAACAGAGTACACACAAACTATCGCTAGAAACTATCACAAAGCCATCAGTAGTACAAAAGAGCGTACCAACACGTTACTTTTGCCTGTTGAGGTGGCGGATTCGTCCGTGCCTCGACCTACCCCGCAGTGAGATGTTAGGCAAAGGTAACGTCCTTGGTTCGAATACAACTTTACCCATGCCCTTTCGCTCAATTTTCAATACTTCTATTCTATTTCCAACCTACCATACCCTGGCGGAACTTTCAACACTTTCTCTCCATAACTTTCATTCTAGCAAACATTACTGTCCACTCTTGGATTTGGTGTGTAATGCACAATGATCAAAGTCATGAAAGTGACCAAAGTATACATTTTATGTTTGTTCTTGTTATTGTTTATACTATACAAGATTTTGCAGCATATGCTATCGATGCAATAACATCATCTGACATCAAATCTAAAATCAAAATATTCGAATCAAACATGAAAAGAAGTAGCACAAACCAGTTTATTGACGAGATGAATGCTGTCCACCGAAGGTACTTGGATTGACTACTGCACATACAAGAACACACCTGTCAAATGCATAGATTGATGATGTCCACCGAAGTTGACTTAACCGATGCCTGCCTTGAATGCAATGGGCCCTAAAATTTACCCAGTCATGGTGTATCAAGGAGGGCCTTAGCATTAATCCAGCAAAAGTAGTAATTGTACCTTTCACTAGGAAAAGGAAGTTTAGGCTAAAACCGTTTCAGCTAGGAGGATTAAAGATCCATCTTAGTGAACAGGTTAAATACTTAGGAGTGATACTGAATGCCAAACTGAACTGGAATGCTCATCTTGAGTGTGTGATCGGTAAGGAAACCAGTGCTTTCTGGATTTGCTCAAAAACATTTGGCAGAAAATGGGGTTTAAGACCAAAAATGATAATGTGGATTTATACATCCATAATACGTCCAAAACTTGTGTGGTGGCCAAAAACAAAAGAGGCTACTGCACGAGAAAAAGCTTACAAAACTTCAACGGCTAGTGTCCATTGCTATTACAGGAGCGATGCGCAGCACTCCATCAAATGCGTTGAATGCAATACTAAATCTGCTGCCTTTGCACGAATACGTGCAACTAGAAGCGGAAAAGAGTATGTCTTAGACTTAAACGGTTGAAAACTTTCATGTCTGGTGACTTAGTCGGTCACCTGAGCATTTCTAAAGCTTTCAAAATGGGCCAGTGATGTATATGAATGGAGACTGGATGAAACCTGTGGAAAACCATGACATCCCTTACAAGATATGTGAAACGTCACGTATAGATTGGGAAGTCGGAGATCCCACTGTTCGTCATGGCTCAATAAAATGCTTCACAGATGGCTCAAAAATTGGAACAAAAACAGGAGCAGGAATCTTCGGCCCTGGGGTAGAAATCTCAGTGGCGATGGGAAACTATCAACGGTTTTCCAAGCGGAAATCTTTGCTATAATAAAATGTGTTAACGTTTGTCTGAAGAGAAAATATAAATATGCAAATATTTGTATTTTTACAGACAACCAAGCAGCACACAAAGCGTTAAATAGATTATAAATGTACATCCAAACTTGTCTGGGAATGCATTCTTTCATTGCAGAAAGGTGTGCCAAGAGAACTCGGTAAATTTATTCTGGGTTCCGGGACATTGTGGCATTGAAGGCAATGAAAAGGGCAGACGAGCTTGCTAAACAAGGTTCAAATGCACAGTTTATTGGCCCAGAACCATTCTGCGGTATATCATACTGTGCCATAAAAATGGAATTAAAATCTTGGGAAGAGCTGATGACCAATTGGTTGGTCACCACAAAGTGTTCTCAAGCGAAAAGGTTTATAATTCCAAATTTTACAATTAGTAAAAAGCTTCTGGAGCTCAATAAGAGAGGTCTTTGTGCCTATACTGGCCTAGTAACCGTACATTGCCCGAGTAGATATCATTTGAAAAACATTGGCCAGGTTCAGAATGATATCTGTCGTTTCTGTAACATGGAACGTGAAACCTCGGAACATCTGCTTTGCAGTTGTGATGCTAGTGTACAAGAGCAGACTTAAATTTCTGTACGGTGGCTATATGCAACCTAAAGACATTTGGACTGCAAATCCTGCGGAAGGTGGTGGGTTTATAAACTCAATTTTTGCCTGACTGGGAGACGCGTCTTAGGCTGGTCACTTGACAAATGGTGATCTAGCTTTTAGATGCGAATTAGTATAGTAAACAGGGGTATACCACAAAAGTTCAACTCAGTGGACGCAAAAAAAAACCGATGCCTGTGAAGTTCGAACGAAGAATTAAAATGGATGTGGTCCACCTAGATTAATTTGATTGATGCCTTCGAAGCAGCCATTCTTCTGGCTTGTCGATGAATATCTGACAAACTCTGTAGGCGGTTCAATGAGATTTTCTGTTAATAGAAACACGATCAAAAAATGCAACGAAAGAGGATTTAAAAAAAATTTAATGGAACTTTAACAGAACTATCAATACTTTCTCTTAACAACTTTGGTCTAGCAAAAAAAAAATGCTGTCTACTCCTAGAGTCTTATGGTGATGAGAAATTATTTCCTTCTCAAAACAACATCATCTGTATTTTTTTCTAAAAATCTGTTATCTGTTTATACAGAATTCTGTATCCAAATACTGCCAAAAATCTGTATGATTACCAATAAATCTGTATATTTATATTTATTGTACACCCTCTTCGACTATGTCGAACAGACTGATTACGTAGAATTACTTAATCTCAATCTCTAATTCTAGCACAAAACACATTTTTAGACAAAATAAAATCAAATTCGTTACAAACACCGTTAAAGGATCGCAAACACAAGTTAAAACAATTATTGAATCCGACGTTCGTTCTGTGAAACGGAGTTGCCAGTAAAGGGCGATCACGAAATTATTGCGACACCGAAAATGTCATGCCAATTTTCTTGTAATGTTTAGAATCAAACCAAAATTTAAGGGTAGTTTTATACATAAATTTACTTCAAAAATCAAAAGAAAAGTTAATCGATGGAGCCTTGAGTGTAAAATTGAACGCATTTTCGCTTGATGCCCTCCATCAAAGTCTTTACAGTGTCATCCGGTACCAGTTTCTCCGTTTTTTTTTCATTTTTTTAACATGTCCTTCTCGTCTTTGACTGTCTTCTTGCTCTTCCGAAGTTCCCGCTTCATCATTGCCCAGTACTGCTCCACCGGGCGCAGCTCCGGACAGTTTGGCGGGTTCATGTCCTTTGGAACAAAATGGACAGAATTGGCCTCATACCACTCCAGGACACTTTTAGAATAGGGGCATGATGCCAAATTTGGCCAAAACAGCGGAGCTTTGTCGTGCTGCTGCAAGAACGGCAAAAGGCGCTTCTCGAGGCACTCAGATTTGTAGATCTCGCCATTTACTGTGCTCTTAGTCACGAAAGGCTCACTCCTCAGTCCGCAAGAGCAGATGGCCTGCCAATTGAAATATTTGGAGGCAAACTTCGACATTTTCTTCTTCTTAAATTTGTCGTCCACATAGAACTTGCTCTTGCCGGTGAAAAACTCCAACCACGGAATTTGCTTAAAATCGGCTTTTATATACGTTTCGTCGTCCATCACACAGCAGCCATATTTTGTCAGCATCTTCTCGTAGAGCATCCGTGCCCGAGTTTTAGCCGTCGATTGTTGCCGCTCATCGCGGTTTGGGAAGTTCTGTACCTTGTATGTATGTAGTCCAGCTCTCTTCTTTGCATTCTGGACGTAGCTCTGCGACATGCCGATCTTTTTAGCCAAATCACGGCTTGAGACGTTGGGATTTGCTTTAATCAACCGCTTCACCTTTCCCTCCGTCTTTTTGTTCTCCGGTTCCGGTTTTCTTCCAGATCCTTTGCCGTGGTCCAACGTCAACCGCTCCTGGAACCGTTTCAACACTCTGGAGACGGTTGAATGGTGAATGTTCAACATTTTTCCCAACTGCCGGTGCGACAGGTCAGGAAATTCCAGGTGTTTGGAAAGAATTTGTTCTCTCGACTCGCGTTGGTTCACCTTCATTTTCGTTGAATCGAAGAACACGACTTCGAGTTTGACAGCATGTAAACAATACACATCAATGAGAAAGTGTGCAAAATTTGGTTGATTTTCACCCAATGGTAAAAAAGTTATGCCCTGTTGAATGTGTCGCAATAATTTCGTGTTCGCCCTTTAATTGGGAGTTTCGGAACCGACGAGGAGGGGTGTTCCACGGAGTTAGTTCTAGGAGTTCGGGACAATCCACATGGCCCATTATGAGGTCAAAGATGAACAGCCGTTGCAGTTCAGTACGCCTAGCTGAGAGGGTTTCCAAATCTATCAACTTGCATCGGTCGGGATAAGCGGGAAGGTTGGCCGGATCATTCCATGGGAGCCGACGCAATGCAAACTTCATGAAACTTTCTGAACCCGCAATGCAGGTATGCGTGACGTAAGATGAACACACGTGAAGCGTATTCTAAGATGCTGCGAACTGGCAAGCGTCTTAAGGCAATAAACGTCAGTGAAGCCTGGTATGACGACGAATAAATCCAAGTACAGTGTATGCTTTAGCAATAACGATGCTCGATCTGCTCATTGAACTTCAGCTTCAGAATCAATCGTAACACCCTGATCACAGATAGAACTTACACGTTCCAGAGAATCCGATCCCATATAATACTTGTGCAGAATAACGTTGTTGCAGCGAGTGTAAGTTATTACTTTGCACTTTTTGTTGTTTGTGCGCATGCCGTTGTCACCACACCAGGTTAGCAAACGGTATACCCTCCTGAACCTCAAAGTTTTGACGATGAAAGCAGTTCAAACAAGTCATTCGCATAAATAATAAAAATAAGAGGGCCGAGAACACTGCCCTGGGTAGTCTAGATGGTATGTCGAATGTCCTGGAACGCACTGAATTCACAGTTACCAAAGCATCGCGATTAGACAGGTACGAATAGAGCCAGGTATATATACAGGTACGAATAGAATTCAGTGATCCATGTTGGAAATGCTAGGTGGCTCATTTTTGCAATGATGAGATTGTGCGGTACTGCATCAAACGCTTTCGCAAAGTCGATACATAAACCGCAATCCACTAGTCGCTTTGCTTCCAGTTCACGTGATATCGCTGAAACGTAGCACATTAGGTTCGATGTTGTAGAACGATGCATCACAAAGCCATGTTGAGCAACGGTGATGATCGGTGCAATAGCCCTGTATAGTACTTCGTAAATTAACTTTTCGAAAACCTCACTGAGAGTGAAAAATATGGAAACTCCACGATAATTTACGTCACAAGTGAAACTTCCAGACTTATGGATCGGTACTATGGCCGCCGTTTTCCATGCAATTGGGAATGTTCTGTCCTGGAGTGAGCGGTTGAAAACTGCAGCGATGGGCATGGCAAGAGTAGTGGCGCAATTCTTCAAAAATACAGGAGGTAGGCTATCTGTTCCAGGACCTTTCGTTGTGTCGAGATCTTCAAGAGCTTTTTGAACATCATTCGTAGAAAACTGTATGCAAGCCAAGCTTATGTTTTAGGACGGTATCTGTTCAAAAGAGTTCCGACGTTGAACGGGAGAAGCTTTACTAAACACGCTTTCGAAGAATGTGGCAAAGAGATTGGTTGCTTCTGCGCTAGATTGAAGAGAAGTTCCATTGAAGTTGACAGAGCCAGGAACGCCGCGATTAGCTTTCCGCTGCTTGATGTAATTCCAGAAGCAAGAAAGGTTTTGCTTGACGGTTATCTGAATCCTGATCAAATAGCTTTCATGCGTTGCCGAAAGGAGGGCTTTATACTCCGATTCAAGCTCGCGAACTCTAGCTCTGTCGGACTCGTTTTTCGTAATGAAATATCGGTTACGCATCTTACGAAGATTGTTGCGACGTTTACGCAGATCGGGAGTCCACCACGATTGGTTGAAAACTGAGATCGAAGCGGGGGTTGCGACAAATCTATATCCAGATTCAAGATGCTCAAAATATCACACGCTAGCTAATCAATCTTTGAAAAATCTTGTTTCAGCTTGTGAATCTTAATTCATCAACTTGCATCGTACTCCATCTTTTTGCAGTAAATCTTTAAAATCTACATCAATCTTCTTTCTATCTACCAAGCGTGCGCATATTGAACAAAAGCAAAACAAAACAAAATCTTGCAACTGAGATAGAGTCGCACCCCCTGGATTGAAGCGAGTTTTTCGAGGAACATGGCGATTGATAACATCATAAAGAGATCCGCAGTAAAGCGATAGCATCTGGTCCACGGTACACGTCGTTCAATAATCGTTCACAATCAATGTCCACTAGAATGGAGTTTACCAAGTCAAAATCGCATGCGGAATAGTCAAACCTCAAACATTGATTTTGGTTGTCTAGTAATGTTGGCGCATCGCTTTCGTCAAGCAGTAAAACTATATGTGGCATCTTTAGTTACAGCCGACGAGCTACTGACTGGTTCGATGAGGAGCATTTTGAAGATTGGTTCATATCGCTTTTCCTGTCAGCAACGAGGCATTTGAGGGGACCGATTGTGCTGATCGGAGACAATCTTCCCTTAAATTTCAGTCCGAAGGTTGTTAAAATTTGCTTTCCAAAGGGCACAAGTTTCATCCGTTTGCCACCGAGCGCAACCCATCGTACACAACCGTTGAACGTCACGTACTTCGGACCAATGAAGCGAGAGTGGCGAAAGATGCTGCGACTGTGGAATCGTACCATGAAACCCTCATGAACTCGTTAGTCAGCTGCCTACTGAGGACGTGAACATCGATATGCTTCGGGATTCGTTCAAGGATTTCCTTACACAGTTCCCAACAAATCCTCATTTGAAAACTGTTGCCCTGTTGCAGCGCACTAATTTTGACGCTCTGTCTGACGTACAAGACGAGAGGAAAATCGATTTTCTCCTGTTCTCCTGTTTTCTCCTGTAATGACAATAAAATACCAATAAATGTTTGTTTTCTATTGTCCATATGTGACAGTGACTAGACTCGTTAGGTCTAAGAATGAACTAGAAGCCTGTTGGCGAACCAAACATGGGTCGTGGGAAAGTAACTTGTCTCACTCCATTCGAAGAGAGGTTGATTATTGCTTGTAATTAAGAGTAGCGAGGAAAAAAAAAAAACAAATAAAGATTGACCACAGTAGTTTCATGTCGCTAAGTCTATTCAGAGTGATGGTATGATGTTGAACATCGACCCAGAATAAAAGTTGTTTTTTTTTAATTAAAAATTCAGATTTTCTAGTAATGGGAGCACGAGTCACGTGTGCCAACTTCGTTGATAACGAACCTATTTTTTTTTATTTTCAAGTCAGCGGCTTAGCCCTAATCTAAGCTCGAAAAACGAAATTCAACCCATCTCGTCCGATGAGCTCGTAAATGGCAATATCAGCAAATATACAGGTTAAGGTCACGACGGTCCATGTTTTGTGCCCGAACAACGAAGTAGAAGACCAGCGGGAGTTGTCAAGCAAATATTTATCAATTGAGAACGGTTGACGCCAGAGTTCAAGATCAGAATAATTAACTCATTCAACATTGCCTCGACGATCGGATCGGGTGTCGTTTTGTTTTCTTTTTGTCGACCCCAAATCCCTTAAAACAAAGCATTTGGCGACCAGCTGTTTGTTTGTGATGATTTTTTCGTCGGCGGTCTTTAACCTGCACCCACGCGATCGGCATCAACGTTACGTGAGTAACCGGTTTTGTTGGTACCTTTATTGCTTTTTTTTTCTTGTAACGATCGAAGTCAACGAGGCAGCCAAATTCTAAAAGTGGGTCACTTGAATGCGTCGCGTTCGCTGCAATTCACAATGTTTTCCTACGTTTTTATGAATGATGTTTGTATATAGGCTGTAGGAAACTTAGAGGCAAATTAGCATTCGGACGATAACTCATGTCGCGGCTCTGGAGGTGGGTGGGTTGAATGGAAATTGTGTCCCATCGCAATTACCTTCCGCTTGTATGTTGTTTTGCCTTATTAGCACCCTACTTGTCGGAACGGGTGATTGGTTTATTTCAGGAAATTGTAGTGAGGTGGATCAACTCTTCTGAATCTGACGAGGCGTATCGTCGTTTGAGATTGAACTGTCCTGTAAAGGCACCACAAGTATTGAATGGAAAATTTTCCTTTTGTGATAATCCACAAAAATAACACTGATGTGTTCGTTGATTGCGTTCAAATCATGGTAAGTAATTGCGTTGTTTCTCGCAAATCAGTATATTAAGTTGCTTCTAGGGTTTGGAGTTGATTCTAGAGTGACTTCTAAATTTGGCATTATGTTATAAAGGCAACGCCTCTTCTTGATATCCAACTCGACCAGCGGGTTCTGTTCGGTCGAAAACGCAGTTAGGCGCCATGTGTAGGATTTAGCGCCACTTATAGACTGTTCTGTTAATTATAAATACACTAACGACCAACCGTCAATTCAACTTGCGTGGAGTATTCAACCAATTCTTGGCTACCTGGGCTAAGAAAACGGATCAGTCAGTCGGATCAGCTGGCTAACGGAATTACGGAAGTATCAAGAACTGTGCTCTTTCGTATATTTTCCTTAACGGGGTAGAAAATCCGGTCTAACGGACGCTACAATCGACAGGAAGATAAGGGACTATTTTAAGCGACATTCTTCTTTTTTCTCACCGAGACTGCAGTTTTTATGCACGGATCAACACGGATTCCTGGTGGGACGCTCCACTATCATTAATTTAATGTACCTAACCGTGTGCATTAGGAAACGTATGGCTGAAAGATGGCAGACGGACATCATCTATTACTATCGCAAGCGTAGATTTCATCGAACTCTCTTGCAATGGTTTCGTTGGTTTCAGTCGCGGTAGGTGATTGCATGTTAGCCACGTCAAGGATACGTCAAAATTACCTTCTTCTTGATATACTTTAATTACATAAGCCTCAAGGTTTACGTCTTTCGTATGCCGATGATTTCAAAATCTTTTTCCTCTTCGACTTCAAGCTCTGAGACCCCACAATCAAACGCTAAACTTACGTAAAGGACCTTGGAATTGTTCCGGATTCCCGGTTGACGTGTTGTACTACTCATCGTACATAATAGACAAGGCTTCCAAAATTACTTTTCAATCAGGCCAAGGTTGGGATGGCCTCTGTGTATACAGAAGCTGTATCCGTTCTGTTCTGTCGCTATCTATCTTCACCAGCCACGCTGTCTGCTTCTACTTTATCGATTCACCTTGCTCGTTGCGCTTTTTTTTTTCTTGTACCCGTCGGATCGTTACACAGAATCGCCCGATATACTTACGACATGCCTGGTGTGAACGATGGGTGGTGCTCCTAGCAACTGATGCAATTCGTGGTTTATTCGCCTCTTCTACGTTCTGCCTTCCATCTGCATTTCACCGTAGATCGTACGCAACAGCTTCCATTCACCAAAGACACCAAGAACGCCTTGGTTCTTCACAAGCAATGTCCATGTTTTGGGGCGGTAGAGACTTCCGGTCTAATTAATGTCTTGTACACCGTGTCCAATATACACTGTGGCTAGTTTCTATAGCCGCACACACGTTTATGTTGTAACTTGTAAACCGGCTGTAGCACTTCATTTCTCCTTGTAATATGTTTTAAATGGATTAATTTAAGAATGAAATTCAAACCTGAATTGAAAATTTGCAATAGAAAATTCTTTATTGATTCAAATTCGTGAAATTCAGTGGCTATTTTTTATAGCCGCACTTATCTTTTTAATGGCTAAATGCCCAAATTTTGCATTTTCATAATCAGTTGGTCCTTCAGCACGCTCGATTACCTGGAAAATCTTTTTGGGCATACTTCCAAACCGAGTTCTTTAAAATTTCCATTTCAAAATTCTCCCACGCTTCCGAAACTGCCACATTAAGGTCAGCAATACTGTTGTATTGCTTTTTGTTGGCCTAGATCCGTCGAACAATGATTCCTATGATGTTTTCCACTAGATTTAGATCCGGACTACGGACTGGCCACCACAGGAGCTAAATTTTCAGTTGTTTAACCACAGACATCCAAGCTGGAGTGCCCACCGCGTGTAAATGTCTGTAACTGCCATTTAAAAATTACAGCTCCTTTCCGTTAGTTTTGGTGAATCGTATGTTGATGGCACCACTTGCCCACCTTGAAATTTGATAGCCTGTCAATTTTAGTTTGGTGAAATCTAGACTAGGCGGCGTTGTTTTTCCAACGGTTTGCTTTTAAAAGTTTACACAATAAATTGAGAAAAAATGTTCAGTCGATGTCTGTTCTCAGTGGTTTAACCAGGATTTTGTAGCCGAACTGGTGTGAATGCTGTTATTATCTCGTTGAAACACATTTTTTGCGATGATACTTTGCTTTAAACGGAACTAAGCAGCTGTTAAGAACCTCAATATAGTCCGCAGAGTTCATCTTACAATATGTGAATTCCAAATTAAGCTTTCCTGTAGCACAAAATCCAACCGAATTTTAACCGAATAATGTTCAGACTGATCGGCAAAGCCTTCCGAATTGTTTCTTTACAGACTGGCAAACTGAGAGTAGATTCTGATTCTAGAGAGTGATATCGTGGAATTTGAAGCCAATTTCACAATGCTTCGCTTATCCCTCGGTGACAGCTTCGATTTTTTTTGGTTTCGATTTGTCGCAGCATTTTTTTCTGGATCTGATCGAACCCCACACTCCACTGTTACAGATCAACACCCATCACACGCCTTTTGTTTTACTCTTTGACGTGAGCGACAACAATTTTGTTACAATAGATGGTAATTTCGACAATTTTATATTTGATTACAACGCGTGGATTGGAACGATTGGAATGCTTTTTTTGCGGATCGGAACAATTGACGATTCTCTGTCAGCCCTTATGAAAAACTCTATGAAGTCTGCAAGACTTTGTGCCACGAAAAAGACAATCATTTAAATCAGCCAACCGTGGTGGACCTCCGAGCTACGCCATCTTAGAAACATACTAAGGAAAGTACGACACCGCTTCTTTCTCACAAAGTCCGAGAGTGACCGAATCATCCTACGTAATGCTGAATCATTGTACAGTATACAGTAATGCTAGCCGCCTATAAGAATTACGTTTCAAGTACCCAGGCCAGTGTCAAACAGAACCCACCACGTTTCTGGGATTTCGTGAAGAAATAGAAATCATCTTCCCGAGTTCCTTGCGACGTCAGCTACAACGATGCTCATGCGAGCTCAAATTCAGAAGCCGATGATCTCTTCGCCTTGTCCTTCGAAAGTGTGTTCAGCAAAGTGTCACCTGTACCACGTCAAGACTGCTTCGCCCATATTCCCTCGCATTCCATCAATGTACCCATCATCCAATTTTCTGCAAATGAAAACTCGCAAGCCATCGAAGACTGAAAAACTGCCTCTATCGTTCCCATTCACAAGTCTGGCAACGTCAACCGAGTGTCAAATTATCATGGTGTTTCTATACTATGCTGCTTAAGCAAAGTATTTGAGATGCTGATGCGCAAGGTGCTGTATACTGTTGCACCACCTTTTATTTCCGATAGCCAGCATGGATTCATGAAACATCGCTCAACAACAACAAATTTGATGTGCCAAATTACCACGCTGTCACGGGAAATAGAACTGAGAAGACAAATTGACGCGGTGTATGTTGATTTTGCAAAAGCATTTGCGGTACGCACAGCCTAGTTATCGATAAACTAAAGCACATTGGCTTTCCGAATTGGATAACGCAGTGGATATTTTCGTATCTATCTGGCCGTACATCGTATGTAATGGTTAACTCAGCACGATCCAGTTTATTCTGCATGACGTCCGGTGTACCTCAGAGCAGTTCTTGGTCCACTGATATACAACTTGTTTTTTGA
Source organism: Aedes japonicus (assembly GCA_034211315.2). Classification (NCBI taxonomy): domain Eukaryota; kingdom Metazoa; phylum Arthropoda; class Insecta; order Diptera; family Culicidae; genus Aedes; species Aedes japonicus. The sequence goes on along the minus strand of JASCZW010006422.1, from coordinate 32,328 downwards.
ACGATCTGTGTCTACTCCCTCGTTTAAGCTTTCGTTTGCCGACGACTTGATTTTTTATGCGCTATACTGTCCTCGGATGATAGCACCTTTCTACAGACGAACATCAACACAATATTGATCTGGTGTGGCGATAATAGCATGCGCGTCGACAGCAAGAAATGCAAGATTATATCCTTTACCTGCTCTAATAATCCTGTGCATCACCAGTACAGTATAGATTTTGAAACACTGGACCGTGTTACTTCTATCTGCGATCTGGGCGTAACCATCGATGCGAAGCTTAGGTTCAATGAGCATGTTGGGATTACGACTTCCAAAGCATTTTCTGTTCTTGGATTCATTCGTCGACATACTTGTTCCGACTTCACTAACATACATGCCTTGAAAACACTGTTCTGCACGCTGGTACGTAGAATCCTAGAATATGCTTCCCAGGGTTTGATCTCCGTACTAAGTAGCGTATATTCTTTCAATGGGTGCAGAAAAAGTTCGTAAGATTTTCATTGCGGCTACTTCACTGGAACGATCCAAACACTCTCCCTCCCTATCCCGAGCGTAGCCAATTGATAGGCCTGGAATCGCTGTCTGCCAGACGCGGGAAAATGCAGCGTTTATTTATATTGACGTCATTAACGATGTCATCGATTGTCCTGCGCTTCTTGAGCAGGTACCGCTGAACATTCCTCCACGACGCTTTCGGAACTCCAACTTGCTTGCTGTTCCGTATCGCCGAACCAATTATGCTTACAACAACCCTCTTGAAGCTTGTACTCGGTCATTCAATGACATTTCTGACGAGTTTGATTTTAACATGTCCAGGAGTATTTTTAAAAACCGAATTATACGAATTGTTTAGTTAGGGAACGTCCATTAATTACGTCACGCAAAAAATGACTTTTTTAACCCCCTCCCCCTTGTCACGATTTTGTATGGACCTTCAATTTTTTTGTATGGATCGTCACGTTTTACCCCCTCCCCCTTACTGCGGACATAATCAATGGACCTTCCCTTACATAAGTTAAGTTAGAATAAGTACAGTCTTGTTGTCGAAGACGCTAATAATAAATATATTTGAACCGAAATGATGTAAAAATAAGCACTGGTGTCAGTGATTGGTGACTTTAGTCCACGTAAACAAGCTCCCTGAAGTGTCAAAACTGAATTGATGAAGCCATCGTGCAATGGTGTATAGGCTTCAATAATTTTATTCTCTTTCTCACTCAAAACACTTCCTCTCGGCATTTTTAAGCAGTTTTAGCAGGATTTACTTTATAAAATTCTAAGATTTTTTTTAAATGAAAACACGCTTATTTGACAACTGTAGCACAAACACTATTAAAATACAGTATTCAAAACATAAATATCACTAATACAAACAGAAACCAACCGCGTCAGTTTTTTAAATGGAAATCCATATTCATGTATAATCTTCCATGGTCTCGACCGATTGCGTCGTAAGCTAATTTTAATGGGCAGTACTTGCTGAAGCGCGAAAATCTAGTCCAAAGTAGTGCGGGCACCCATGAATCCAGCATGGTACTACCCAAGGAACTCCCTTTAAATTGGTGACAGACGGTGGCATAGAATTTGCGAGAACGAATTCCAATGCTTGATACGTGCTAGTGCGGTGTTACTCCCTGCACTGATAAGACCCCCGTCTTCAAAGCTCAGACCCGGCAAACGCTCGAGACAAACCGCGAGCCAAGGAAATACTTCCCGTTCCCTGTCCTTTCGCTGTTCCTGCTATTATTCCTCGACCAGGGTTCTCGGCACTCCATTTGGTTCCGCTTTCGAGTGTGTTGACGTACTCAAAGCTTCGACAGATCACAAAGGTAAGTCGGTTTGCCTGGGGCCGTATTGCGGATCTCGAAACGAAGAACTTTTTCTCACAAGCGTTCGTACAAAAAGTCGTTAGTTTCGAGTTTTTGCCGAATCTAAATTTCCCGCAGTCCGGTACACAAGAAAGGAGACAAACGTGACGTTGAAAACTACCGGGGAATCACTAATCTCTCAGCTGCCTCAAAATTGTTTCAGATAATAGTGAGTGGTTTCATTCTCGAGCGCACCAAATGCTACATCTCTGGCGACCAACATGGTTTCATGCCTGGACGTTCGGTTACCACCAATCTCCTAGATTTTATCACGACCTGTTTTGATCAATTGGAGAAAGGGGCACAAGTAGACGTCGTCTATACTGATCTTAAAGCAGCAGTTTGATACAATCAACCATGAAATTCTGATGGCGAAGCTATCAAAACTCGGAACATCGGAAAGATTGACAGCGTGGCTGTGCTCGTATTTAACAGACAGGTCTCTGCGAGTGAAACTTGATACTAGCACTTCCTGTTTCTTTACGAACTCGTCAGGTGTTCCACAGGGTAGCAACTTTGGACCACTGCTGTTTGTTCTATACTTCAACGACGTATTGCTTCTACTAGGAGATGGCTGCAGGCTTGCGTATGCTGATGACCTAAACCTGTTTTTTGTGGTACGGGCTGCCGAGGATTGTACTCGTCTTCAATCATTATTGGATCGATTCACTGATTGGTGCCGTCGGAATAAACTTATGATCAGCATTCCAAAGTGTATGGTAATGTCGTATTACCACATCAAGCAGCCGATTGTTTTCAACTATACCATCAATGACGTCGTTCTACATAGAACCGACCAGTTCAGCGATTTAGGTTTTCTACTGGATCATAAATTAACGTTTAAACTGCACCGTTCTCCTGTGATTTCTAAGGCTAATAGCTAGCTAGGGTTTGTGTCAAAAATCTCAAGAGACTTCACTGACCCGGACTGCCTGAAAGCTCTTAATTACTCACTGGTACGACCCATTCTAGAAAATGCCGCCTTGGTCTGGCTTCCTGGCTATTGACTTGGTGCTTGAGGATATAAACAATACAGCGCAGGTTTATCCGGATGGCATTGCGTAATCTACCATGGCGTGATCCGCTAAATCTCCCGCCGTATCCAGATCGCTGCAATCTGCTGCAATTGCATACTTTGGAACACCGACGGAAAAATCAACAAGCGGTTTTTGTTTTTGCTAAACTTCTGAATGGAGAGGTCGACTGCTCGAGGCTTCTCTCTCAACTGAACATCCGAGTTCCTCCGAGAACATAACGGAGTGGTACTCTTCTCCAACGAACCTCTAACAGCTATGACGCGAGCGTTTACGACTGTCGAAGAATTGTTTGAATTTGGTGAATCTTCATCTCACTTTACTTTCGTGTTTGTAATGCCCGTATTATTTAGTTTTAAGTTTGTATCATGCAGACAATAAGTCCGATGAAATAAATTGATTAAATAAATAAATAAATAATGCTACCCCTGGTTTGATGACGCACGCAGAATACCGGGGAAAGAATTGGCGAAAAACGACTGGACTGGGACTGGGATGCACCAGTGATTTGGGAGATATGTTGGACTAAAAACTCACATTTAATAAGCATATTTCCGCTATGATTTTCTAAGATCTTTGTATTCATCACACCACGATGTCAATTTGTAGTCACCACGAACATTTCCTGTGATTTCACTGGCCTATAATAGGTACTCTAAATGCTGCAGATGTTTGGACACCTTATCACCTGTCAACAGATATCACGATAGGACGTGATCTGCGTATATTTTTACGCATTGTGCTTGGCATGCGTATCTTTAGAGATGCAGGCGACTAGGACTTGATTAGCAGAATAATCCAGTAAGCCACTACTAATCAACATACCATCATTTATGTATCCTACGAACCGCTGACTTCAGGGTTTAGAACTTTTTCTTTTGTTAAAGAACATTTTGACGAAACCTCCATATCCTTCCCATAAAGATTGACTTTATCAAGAACCGACTGGCAGCCCGCTCGTTTGGAACCTTGTTCTGCGACAGAGATTTGTTCGCAATGCGCGCGTACCAAACGCATTGTATGTTCTCGGAACCACGATACTTCGGCGGCCTACAGCCATCTAATCGCAAGCAAACATAAGAAAACCCGACAACATCGTTGAACTCGCATTCAACAATACATCGCGCCTTCATGAATGTCAGATGGCACATGTGTTCGCTGTTAAAAAGCCTGTTGTTGTACAAGTTTTTCCTTTCCACCGTTTGCAACAATGTATCGCTAATCATTCGCTCCGTCATAATCGCCTCATCATAAGCTTCATTCTAAATAAAGTTAGAGCGATCGTAGGATCAACTCAATGCCATGCATGAGACCGGTTACCGGTTTCCAATTGCTCCGACCAAGGCCACTGATGATAGTGATTATTGTTGTTCTGGTATTTGACGAGCTGTGTGTTCTGCTACAATAAGCAGTAGTCTATCTAGCAGAGAAATTTATCGTCTCGGTTGGTCGCATCGTTCCCGAAGCTTGGGCTGGTAATGCAAAAGTAATTATCCAACGGCTACCTTAGAACGCAATCAGTGGAACCTTCATCAGAAGAAACTTATCCCTTTTGAGCGGTAGATGCCAGGTTCCTGCTAGGAATAAACTTAGCCTGAACACCGTCTTAGCCGTCTACCTCGGATGTTGATAAGCTATGAGAGCGTGTGGTCAATTGTATATTATTAATAGAATATATTGACACGCCTTCTCCACCGAACTATTTGCCCGTCAATCTCAGCGTGGTGCGTTATCGAGGAGTTTGTCAGATCATCTATCCGGGGATTAATCGTAACTCTATCGAGTGGGTTGGAAACATGCGTACATGCAGATACGTATTGCTTCTTTCTTGCCTCTTCTACTATGGCCGTTGCATTTCAACGAACGTCACTGATGACGCAAAGAAACAGGATAAGGATCAGCAGGAGGTAATGGAAACTGGGGGAACAAAAGGACATTCCCGCTAATCCTTCTAACCGTAAAAATCTGATGCAATGACGTGTGAACATTTCGTTCGATTTCGGCCCTACTACGAGGACTAATTCTAAAGTCATAATCATCAAAGCCTAAACCAACCATTGTAAACAAACGACACAAATCATAATAGAGAGCAAAAGACGACACGAGCCTGTAATTGAATTTTCCCCCATTCGTATCCCCACGAGTGAGGTTATGTTCACCAGGGAAATGTTGGCATAATTTTCCACGATGTTTTCCATTGCCCCGACGTGGGGGGAAGGCACTCACCTCGTTCGGAAATCTGCAACGTTGACAACGATGCCCTCGTAAGCCAGTTGAATAACCACCTGCCGGATTCACTATTTGTCCACGAATTCACCGGGAATTAGCAAATTTCTCCCACCGAAGACGAGGGGAACAAAAAAAAATCGCACTAGCATAAAAATTAAGTCTTCTTCCTCCGATGTTGCTAAAACGCCATACACACAGAACACACGCGTTTTCTGAGACCGACCTAGTCGAGCGATGACGAGAACACTTTTTCCGCAGCTGTCCGTTCGAAAGGTTGCGAACGAAATGATTATGAATCCGCTCGCGAAACGAAACGAGCGAAGGATGGTTTTTTCTTTGCTTATAAATTATTGCTTTTCCTGATACCTCTTTCCTTCGTTGTTTGGCTTGACCGTCTGTCTGGTGTGTCTGCTTCTGCCTCCGAAGATGACCGGCGTATTCGGTTCGGTCAGTTTGTTTTCTTTCCTGGATCTCACGTTTACACGCGCATTATCAATATGGGATGCAGAAAGATGCATCGCAGACAGTGGCGATGCACTTTTTTGACATTTGTCGATCAAGGCCCGTTCGCTTCAGGTTGTCCAATAGGAAAAAGCTTATCTAATATCTAATATAGGAGTTTGTGTTATTTATTATTTATTTTATTTGTGCAATAGGTATCATTTACTATAATGCTATAATGTCCCAACAAACATTAATGCTGAATAACACAAGAAACCACGAAACTATACTAGCATTAGGGTTATGTATAACGTCTAGTGCATCATTGAAGTCGGATTAAAGGCTCCACCAAACTGCAGCGTTTTTTTTGCCGCCGCGGCAGCGAAATCGCGGCGGAAAATCGCCGCGGTGAGATTACATGGCGGCTTATGGGAGCGCACAAACCAACGCGATTAAAAAACGCATCGCGTCGGTTTGTGCGCTCCCATAAGGGAAGGTCCATTAATTATGTCACGCAGTAAGGGGGGAGGGGGGGTTTGGGAAAACGTGACGATCCATACAAAAAAATTTGAAGGTCCATACAAAAAACGTGACAAAGGGGGGGGAGGGGGGATTGTAAAAAGTCAATTTTTGCATGACGTAATTAATGGACGTTCCCTAAGCCGCCATGTAATCTCACCGCCGCGTTTTTCCGCCGCGATTTCGCTGCCGCGGCGGCAAAAAAAAACGCTGCAGATTGGTGGAGCCTTAAAGCTGAAAAGGCCCAGGATCTGGCGGAATGCGATTTTCATGTAGCCAACATCGCTAACATCCAAACGTCAAAGGATGCATTGTTTTTAAACAATTAAAATAAGGCCCGTGATATGTTGCATACTGTCAAACGCTAGTAAATAGGATAGGGTTGCCAGGTCCCTGCGAGAATCCAACAGCTGACCTCCCGGCAAAAATCTCATTGAATTATTTGATTGCCGTGAGATCGGCAGAACAAAATTTGCCTCAACTGTCAAAACATACAAAGGTTTTCCGGAAAAATCGATTCCTGTATGTCGGCAAATTTTTTGTCTGAAATCCGGTAGTTCTTGTTTTAACAGAATCTCGGCATTTATGTATTTATATATATGTTTTTGCTTTTAAAATTTTGATCAATAAAATGAAATTGTATAAAATTCAACCATTATTCTTTTTGTTCCACCTACTTTTCCCTACTTTCATTTCCCTCTTTTAAATTCAAATTTAAAAAAAACACGACTGACTTCTACTTTACTTCTTGGAATCATCAATTGCGATCAATCTTACACATTTCAAAATGATTTCGTATTGAATGGTAGTTCAAATGGCACTGTAAGCCGTCAACATAACCTGGTACGGGCTGCTTGCAAAAGATGCAAATGATACTGGTTTTATCCTGAATTTGCCTAAAAAGAATTGAAAAAAAAAAATTATTACCCGTTGTGCAACTTGAAAAAACCGAGTGTATTGAAACCAAAGCCGGTTAGCAATTTGAAGCGTAAAAAGTCAACATTGCGCTTCACTCGAACTGCGTCGAAATCGTGCCCGAACCTACGGAACATAAAAAACTAAAAAATTGAGCCACTATTCTGGGTAAATCGACCAACCCGTTCCTTACAAATATACAATGGCTTTAAGGAACTTGAATAACAAATTTGAGCAGGCCTATGAAGAGATAATAATTTGAAGAATGTCTCAAAAGCATCAGATCATCGTCGTAGCAGTGAGCCATTCAACTTGATCAAGCATCAGATTCCCCAACAGCAATCGACAAATACCCCAGCATCTAGTGATACTTCCTTTTGATACTTGTACGTAAACTTGTATTCAGCATCCACCATAGCCATTAGAATGATGCTGAACTGTTTTTTATAATTGAAATAAACACTGACGCACTTTGCAGGGGCTCTTTTACTAACGTGCTTTCCTTCTAACGCCCTACACAGTTGTAATATTGCCATTTTTCATCAAAATCACGTGAAACTGACAGCCACTTATCTTTTAAATAATATACGAATTTTAAATAAACCTGTCATTACATTGAAGTTTGCTGCCCAGAGTACATAGGAATATTTTGAAACCTCAAAGCAATGGATTTAACCGTTTACCCTGAACTTCTCAGAAGAACTCCCTTGAACTTCTCTGAAGTACATCCAAGAAGTTCTCTAAAGAACTTTCAAGAAGTTCTCTAAAGAACTTCCCCGAAGATCTCTGACGCACTTCTCTGACGTTCTCTGAAGAGCTTCTCTGAACTTCCACCGGGGAACTTCTCTGAAATTCTCTGAAGAATTTTCCCGAACTTCTCTGAAGAATTATCTGAATTTCTCTGAAGAACTTCCCTGAACTTCTCTGCAGAACTTCTCCGAAGGTCTCTTAAAAACTACTCTGAAGTTTTCTGAAGAACTTCCCTGAACTTCTCCAATGAAGTTCTACGAATTTCTCAAAAGAATTTTCATTAACTTCTCTGAAGAACTTCCCCGAAATTCTTTAAAGAATTTCGCTGTATTTTAATAAAGAACTTCCTTGAATTTCTTATGAATAACTTCCCTGCAATAACTTTCCTGAAATTCCCTGAAGATTTTTTTCAAACGTCTCTGAAGAATTATCTGAAGTTCTCTGAAGAACTTCCCCAAAGTTCTCTGCAGAACTTCACCGATGTACTCTGACGAACTTTACTTAAGTTCTCTGAAGAACATCTCCGAATTTCTCTGAAAAACTTTCTCTGGACTTCTATAAGGAACGTGCCTGAATTTCTGTGAAGAACTTCTCTTCAGTTCCTCTAAAGAACTTTCCTGGAATTATTTGCAGAACTTAACCGATGTTCTCTGTAGGACTTCCCTGAAATTAACTGCAGAACTTTATCGAAGTTTTTTGAAGAACCTTCCCGAAGTTCTCTGAAGAACATCTCCAAAATTCTCTGAAGAATTTCCTTGAACTTCTATAAAGAACTTCCCTGACGTTCCTCTGAAAAATTTCGCTGTAGTTCTCTGAAGAACTGCACAGAAATTCCTCTGGAGAAATTCCATTGAAGAACTGCCCTGAAATTACTTTCCTGAAATTGTCTGAAGAATTTTCCCAAACTTCTCTGAAGAATTGTCTGAATTTCTGTGAAGAACTTACCTGAAGTTGCTCTGAAGAACTTCCCCGAAGATCTCCGAAGATCTTCCCTGATGTTCTCTAAAGATCTTCCCTGAAATTCCACTGGAGAATATCTCTCAAATTCTCTGAAGAATTTTTCCGAACTTCTCTGAAGAATTATCTGAATTTCTTTGAAGAACTTCCCTGAACTTCTCTGCTGAACTTCTCCGAAGTTCTCTTAAGAGCTTACCTGAAGTTCTCTGAAGAACTTCCCTGAACTACTCTGAAGAACTTCCCTGAGCTACCCCAATGAAGCTCTACGAATTTATCTAAAAAACTTACATTAACTTCTCAGAAGAACTTCACTGAACTTCTCTAAAGAACTTCCCTGAATTTTAATTAAAAACTTCCTTAAATTTCCTCTGAAGAACTTCCCTGAATAATTTTCTCGAACTTCTCTGATGAATTATCTGAAGTTCTCTGAAGAACTTCCCCGAAGTTCTCTGAGGAACTTCACCGATGTTCTCTGAAGATCTTCACCTAAGTTCTCTGAAGAACATCTCCGAATCTTTTCTGGACTTCTATAAGGAACGTGTCTTAATTTCTGTGAAGAACTTCCCTGCAGTTCCTCTGAAGAACTTCCTTCTCTCTGAAATTCCATGAAAAATATTCTTATCTTAAATTCTCTGAAGAACTTATCTGCAGAACATCATCGAAGTTTCCTAAAGAACCTTCCATTAGTTCTCTGAAGATAATTTCCGAAATTCTCTGAAGAATTTTCTATAAAGAACTTCCCTGACGTTCCTCTGAAAAACTTCCGTGTAGTTCACTGAAGAACTGCCCTGAAATTCCTCTGAAGAAATTCCATTTTCCATTCCTACCCTGAAATTAATTTCCTGAAATTGTCTGAAGAACATTCCCAAACCTCTGAAGAATTATCTGAATTTTTCGCAAGGGCTTCCCTGAACTTCTCTGAAGAAATTCCCTGAATTTCTGTGAAGAACTTCCCTGAAGTTGCTCTGAAGAACTTCCCTGAAAGTCTTCCTTGAACTTTTCTGAAGAACTTTCCGGTTTTTCTACGAATTAGCACTATTAATAATAGTAACTAAAAACCACCGAAAAGTAATATGAGGCTTATATGCATTTCACGGCAGTATAGTACACTTTATTTCGCATTAACTGACATTATATGTCTTACAATAATTTCATTAAACATATTTCACATTCTACAAACAATACGAAAAAAATAAAAATAGAAAGCCCCATCCATCTTAACTTTTATCCTCATCCTCCTCGCATTCCTCCTCATCTCCCACTATCGGGGCCGGTTCCATTGTCGAATTGTAATGCTCCCCTAGGCGGTACATGTGTCTATGGTAGGTCAGCACCAGCTTCCGGCTGGGATCCTCTCCTTCCCCGTGAACTGGCGATGTCCCGCTGGCCTGGATAATCTCGATCGGACATTTCAAACTGGTAGATAAAGCCTTTACCTCAATTTCCCCTCCCCACGCTTTGGTGTTTCGAACCTGATGGCAGTACTTGCGGAATTCGTCCTCATTCAGGATGTCTCCCGTGTCCGGATTGGTCATGTAGAAAATAATGCTATCCTTGTTGTCCTCGATGTAGTCGGCCGCCATCAGTCTTAGATCGGTCGTTTGGTACTCAAAAATCCCTATTCGTGCGAGCTGGTGCTTTACGGCGTTGTACAGACAGTCGCCATCGGCCGGAACAGCGAAACTCACCAGCCCACGTTTGGACAGTATCTCCGCAATTTTCTTATCCTCCAAGATTCGTGGGGAGTTCTTATTCAGAGCTTCTTCGGCCTTGATTTGCGCCTCTCGTTCCTTATCTTCTTGGGCTTTCTTCTCCCTCCTTCGTTGCGCTTTGGAGAGTTTCGTTTGCTTTACTTCCTCACTTTCCCCGTCGTCGATTTCCGTCTTATTTTCGTTTAATTCCACCTCACAGGATTTTTCACTGATGTTCAAAGAATTCAATTTGTTCAGTTCTTCGGCATGTCGGGCTTCCAGCTCCGTTTCTAACCGGGTAATTTCATCCTGTTGTTCTTTTTTCTTCTTTTTGTCCACTTTAGCCTTTTTGAGAGCCTGGACCTTGGCTTGCAGATCCTTTTTCTCCTTGCGATGACGAGCGAGCAAGGTTTGCTCGTCTTCCGCACCTGAATCCGGTGTTGGTGGCTCCTGGACGTCGCTCATAGCTTTGAAATTGAATGTATCTGAAAGTGTATCCGGAATTTTCTGTGGTTGCTCGCTATGAAATGTATGAAATTAAGATTTTTACCTTGCAAATTGAAGAAAATCGCCAATTTCGGCTGTCGTTGACCGGCGTTTAATGACGATGATTGTTCTGATTCGATTCAATGATGACAGACGTGATCTCAGAACGAAAGAGTTACACACTCAGGGAAAGTTAACGAAAATAGGTTAAAACAATTTTTTTCCACGATGTGAATGTGGAAGCTGTTGCGATTCTACAGAACAGTATCGATTTAAAAAGTAAAGAGGTTACGGAATTTTGTTTAATATTACCAAACGGAATTTTGACAACTGATCTGCATGGAACGAAATGTCACCTTCACTTACGAAATAATTGAGCGGAATATTTTTCCGAAAGTAAAAGTGATAGCTCCCATTAGTTTGCGTGGAAACCTTACAAATTCCAATTTTATTTTTCGTTCTTTTCAGGTGGATACTGCTGCAGGAATTTCTTTTCGATTCTTTACTTTTCCGTTTCCGTGAACGGAGCCTAACATGGGTTTCGGATAGAAAAAGAAATTTCTTTTGAACACGATACCGACCTTACCCAGTTAAATTAGGGCCGACAAGGTCCGATCAATAACCGTTCAATATCAGACGAATGTTGCAATCTACATCAGCCGAATCAACCATTGAACGTTTAGAGGCTGTAGATTCAATTTATCAAACTATTTTTCAAGTGATTTTTACTCATATAATAACATAGTTTTTAATTTCATATTAGTTGATTTAAACTACAATTCTAGTAATTTTCAATCTTAACGAGATTTGCTCTAGCTTATGCTTTGTTCAGACTATGCAGTTGTAACATAATACAAGGATGGTATAAAAAGTATCAACATGAAAAACGTCATCAAGATAGGCTTGTATCATGTTAAAACGCTGTAGTCTGAACAAAGCATTAGCTTAGCTTTGCTTTACTGACTGCACGTAGCAATGGTTACTACTCCGAGATGGATCAGAATCATTGAAATTGCACAATGAATCAACTGAATGGGGCTGAGAGTAACCAACCATTCTCACTGTATACGTTTCAGTGACTCAATTTCTTTAATAAAAAATAATGGCACCGGCCACGTCGTTGCAATCAGGTGGGTCTAAGGACGGACAGTTAGTGTAACCTTTGATGTTCAGGGACCGTGTTTATCTCTGCACCTCAAAAAGGTCACAGGAAGCAGGTTTTTCTATGCTAGAAGGGTACGGCTCGATGGATCAGGATTCACTTTGATTAATGATGAGATCATATATATCGTTCATAATAAGATAATTATGAACGATATATATGATATGACATAAAGTGATATAGGGACAAAATGTAAATCAATTGCCTGCCTCGCTCCAAGTTATTGAGCACTTACCACCTCTAAATTGTCCAAAAAACCTCTACGGGGTTCGACTAGTTAGCGTTCTGCTTCCTTCAAGACATCCGGGTGATCAAAACAATTTCTTCCACTCCTACATCCGCGTCTAGTCTAATCCATTGTCCAATTGCGATAAGTCCAAATCGTGAGGTTAAAATTCGGACAATATTGCATCTGTGTTGGACTAGGCTGTTGATCAATGCTGGCTGCTAAATTGCTTTTCCCTTGCTACCCCCCATCGTAAACACTAACTCCGACTATTACCGTCTCAGAGAAGGTGGAAATGCTAATTCTTGTTGCTTCTGTGGATATTTCTGCCTTTGGATTCTTTGTCAAACTTCAACTGAAAGTTCCACAATGAGAAACACTTTCACAGCTACTTTAACATTCGGTTGGGCTTGACATTAACTTTTCAGAATGTCCCTTAAAAACAGTTTTTTGCTCTAACTTTTTTATTTCAATTTTGTCAACAAAGTTGTTTTCTGATGATTTTTATAACTTGAAAAGACAAAAGTTTTAATGTACAAATCTTGCCGATACCTCTTACCGTTAGCGAGTAGTTAACGATTTTCTTAAAAATTACGCCCTTTTCAAAACACAAACACTCAATTAAAAAAAAACTTCTTTCTTTAGTTGTCAGATATGATATGCAATAATAAAAATGCTTTCAAATGCTGTTGATAAATAATTGTTTAATTTGCCCCAACTAGAAGAATCAACATTTGAAAAAGGCCTATTTCGTTCACAAACATCATAATAACTGTTGTTTGACTTACGTTAGTGACAATTTCAGTACATGAAAAGTTGTAACTTGTATTGTTCTAGAATCAAGACAAGTTGGAAAACAACTTTGTTGAAAAATTTGAATGAAAAAAGTTACAGCAAAACAACTGATTTTTATAAGGACACCTTAAGCCACGTAGGAAAAAATGCTCTAACTCAGTTATATCAAAAGGTACAGAACATTTAGTGAAATCAAAGTTGCTTGAAAAATTATTTAATCTACAACTTTTCCGAAGAATGGCTGCCTTTATTTCTGCAAAATAATAGATTTTCGATTACTCTGAAAATAAGGACCACCCTAGTTTTCATTTACATCAAAAGATGCGCCTTGTTATCAGAAACAACTTTGTTGAAGACAACTTTGCTCTAAAATTTCAAACTTAGAAAATGTATCTTTCCAGCTAAATGTGCAATGTTTGCAAGTCGGTTCGATAGTTATTTAAAGGTGATTTTCTATTAAATTCGGTAAATCAGAGGTCAAATTGGATAATATAAATCGGAGAAAAATGAGTAGTATTTAGAAAAAACACAATTGAGCTAAGAAAACTAACAAAAATGTTGATATTAGACAAGGAACAGTAAGTTGGGATTAAAGGAAATGTATACAATGGTAAAAAAAGGAAACTACTTTGTGAGTAATGAGAATATCTGAAGTTAATACCAACATACTAAATAAATTTACTATTCTAGTTTGAGCTGACTAAAAAACTAGAGTCTGCTACAAATTCAACCTTAGGTATAGTTGAAAACCAACTACATGACCAGTCTGCCTAATCTTACGCCAGCAGCACCCCTCATTTCAAGAGTCGATGTGAAGTTAGTAATCGTTACATTGGTTTATAGCGGAAATTGTAAATTTGTTACTGAATCATGTAATTATTGTTGTAGAAGGAGATGTTCACTCATCACCATGAGGCACCAAGAGTGCACATTAATGTTTTTCGCTAGAATGATAGATATGAAGAGAAGGTATTGAAAGTTCCGTCAGTGTACGGCAGGTAGGAAATGAAATAGATGTTTGAAAATGAGCAAAAGGGCATGTGTCCAGTGGTACTCGAACCATGGACGTCAATTTTTGCCTAACATCCCACTGCGGGGTAGGTTGCAGCACGGACCAACCTGTCTGTTGAAGTGGCGGACTTGGTCCGTGCTACTGCTGAGATGTATCTGCAACTATCATGTGTGTCGAGGAAAATAACATTCTCCTGCCGGAACAGTTTGTGTTCACTCATCAGCTAGTTCGGGTATGAGCAACATCCAAAGTAACAAAGCTGTATACAAGGCCACAGCCATGGCTTTGTTAGACGTCGAAAAGGCGTTTGACAATGTCTGGCAACTGACAATGTCAACTTCCCAACACACCTTGTGAAAATCACTCGCAGTGGGTCGAGACTTCATTGTGTGATGTCTCGTCTCATGTTCAACCATTATTCTATTGATACCGTGTTGAGCTGAGCAACAGCAATCTCTGTGAATGTGGACAAGGTCACCAGGAGAGCACATTATTTGGTCTTGTACTAAGCATCGTGGAGTCAGATCTGAGCTTTATGATTCCCTTAGGGCTCGAGGTAAACAATCCAATGTACCTATTCGAGATATTTTGGCTGTACATGATCTGGAGTTTATGAAGCTCATTTATGTGTTTTTGACTAACATTAGCCTTAGATTGTAGGTTGTTTAACCTGTATGTTTATAATAAGTTTTTTATCTGTGTGTGTGTTTATTTTTTTTCTTTCTCAAAAATGTTCAAGTCAAAAAAAACCAAGAGTTGTATGTTTATAAGTTTTATAAACCATACTTAAAATTCCCGCCTATCTTCCCATCCGTTAAATAGTTATTCCCATTAACCTCGTACGGCCGCGAGTAATCGGTTCTATCCCCTTAACTTAATTTTTAGGATAACTTCTGTATATAAATATGAAAACTTGGCTCTGTAAAATTGATTCGATTGAGCCTGTACAAATAAATGACTTGATAAAAAAAATCACCCTTAACTACCTCCAGACTAACTTCGAGTGTCTCCGATTTAATTGAAAATTTGTAAACATGTTTTACCCACGAAAGTAAGTTTTTTCCACTGATGCAGAAAAATTTTCAAGTTTTAAAAAGGGCGTAAGCATCAGCTACAAAATAATTTGTAGCTCAAAAACCTTTGGTTGTACAAAAAACTGTCTAAGAATAAGTTGTGGCCCTATGTTTCTCGCTATGTGTGAAGGTTGTGAAAATAATATACACTGAAAAAAAAAATCGCTTGGCAACGCTCTCCAGCATAGGTCGTTTAAGGCTCAAACGCAATATGGATGGAGACGGAACGGAAACGCCAAGTTTGACAGTTGTCGCAAATGACGTCGATTTGTCAAATTGGAATCAACTTGGATCTAAACAGTTTTCTATCCGACAAGCAGATTTAGTCAGATTGGGCTCTTGCGCTGCCGTTATCACTGCGTTGGAGCCTTTAGGGTATCGTTGAACGGCTGGTTTTCAGACAGGCTTGCATCCCAGCATGAGTGCCGCAAAGGAGCCTCCTGGGTCCGCTGCTGTATAATATCTACACTCTATTTCTAGACAACTCACTTTTGAGTACCCATACTTCCGACAAATTTGAGTCCATCGTACTCAAATTTGGGTTGTTTAGAAATAGCGTGTACACTTCTGACATTCCTCCCCTTGGTGATGATACCGCAATAGATCATTGCACGATGGCGTTATCAATGCAGTTTTGACAGTTCAGGGAGCTTGTTTCCGTAGACTTTGAATATTTTTGGTAAGATCGATTTGAGATTTTGTGCGCTAAATTTATTACGATTGAAGTAAAATTGTCAGAAAACAGACACCAGTGCTTATTTTTACATCATTTCTTGGATCTAATCGTACAGAATCCGAAAAAAGTCGCTTGGAAAAGTATTGCAACACTCATTTGAATATTGCATCACCTTCCAAAAAGTTTAGCATCACCTAAATACAGGTGCATTCATGATACCATAACTCGGTACTCTGATTATCTTCAAAGGTGCGGTCTTCAGCAAGATTTTTCAAAAGGTCAAGGGCATCCGGAAGATGGACCGTTTTGTTCGAAGTTCCACCGCTACGTAGCACTAGGGAGCGAACAAATATGCACATTTTCAACTTGTTCTATCTTATAATTCTTATGAGATAGAAAGTTCGGGTCTTGGGCAAAGTTGTTCTGAACTTCAAGGTCATCCGGAAGGTGACCCGCTCTGTTTAAAAATCAACCACTATTTAGCAAATCCTAGAGGGTTTGAGTCGTTTAGTGGAATACCTGTAACTAGAAATTAGAAGAAAAATTAGTATCTTCCATTTAATTCC
The DNA here is from genome assembly GCA_034211315.2 of Aedes japonicus. Classification (NCBI taxonomy): domain Eukaryota; kingdom Metazoa; phylum Arthropoda; class Insecta; order Diptera; family Culicidae; genus Aedes; species Aedes japonicus. Next base: position 15,925 of record JASCZW010006422.1, on the reverse strand, counting down.
AACTACCTTTGCTTATCTTCGACAGATACGCGTATTTCGTCTACAATGTGCAGACTTCTTCAGTGTCTCGTACTAATAACTCGACTTTTTTAGCGGTAGTGAGCATTTTCAACTTGTTCTACCTCGTGATTCTGATAAGTTTTCGTCTACGGCAAAGTTGTTCAGCAGGTCAAGGTGGACAGTTTGGTTCGGAATTCCACCGCTACGGGGCGCTAGTAAGCATGCAAAATTGAGCATTTTCAACTTGTTTTATTTCGTGATACTTTGGAACGAACTAGTGAACCAGATTTCGAATGTGTGGTGAGCCAGTCCTGAATCACTTAAATTTAAGGTGAGTTCGTCCTGAATTACTTGAATATAAATAAAATCAGACCTCAATCGTTTGAATTCGCAGTAAATAAGCCTGAATCACTTTAATATGAAGTGTTCGATCTCAAACAGCACACGACGTGCTTGCTGTTGTGTGAATAGCGTCAGACACGCGTCCCCCCAGGAGCGTTTATTGTTTCCACCCATTTGAGAGCAGCTAGCAGGCAGACAGCCTGATGCTATTATTGTAGCTCAAGTGGGCAGCGTGGCACAACACTGTCGGCGCGCTTCATCTATGCACCATTGTAATGATGCGGTGCGATCAGCACTATTGATCCGTACTGCGTGTCCCGTATAAAAGGGACACATTGATGTTTATAGTTTAGTGGTGTTTTAGTGATGTTATCGCGTTGTTGAAAGTACCCACCGAGCTGGCACACTGCTTCTAGGTGGTAATAAATTAGCATCAACCAAAGTAGTCTGGTTTTTTCTTCGTTCGTCATCGTCGTTCTCCGAAAGTTAAATCACAACGTAAGGCCTGGTCAAGCCCTGGACGAAACATGAAGTAAATCAGCCTTGAATCACTTGAATATGAAGTGAATCAGGCCTAAACTACTTGAATAAAAAGTGAATCATCACCTAAAAAATTGAATCACTTGAATGAGAAGTCTGTCAGCCCTTAATCACTTGAATTTCAGGTTAGTCAGTCCTGCATCATTGGAATATGAAGAAGATCTGACCTTAATCACTTGAATATGAAGTGAATCAGCCTTGAATGACATGAATATGAAAAATGAGTAAGACCTTAATCGCATGAATACGAAGTGAACCAGATCTAAATGAATATGAAGTGAACCAGTCCTAAATCCCTTGAAAGTCCTGCATCAATGAATATGTAGTGAATCAGGCCTGAATCACTTCAACATGAATTGAATAAGCCTTAAATGACATGAATATGAAATGAATAAGACCTTAATCACATGAAGTGGATTAGACATGAATTACTTGAATGTATTGTGAGCCAGTCCTGAATTACTTGAATTTGTGGTGAGTCCTTTCTGAATTACTTGAATGTTAATAAAATCAGGCCTGAATCACTTGAATGTGTCATGAGCCTTTCCTAAATGACTTGCATTTGAGGTAAGGCAGTCCTGCATCACTTCAATATAAAGTGAATTAGACCCTAATCGCTTGAATATGAAGTGACGTGAACCTGAACCAGACCTAAATCACTTGAATGTTTTGTGAGTCAGTTCTGAATTACTTGAATTTGTCCTTCTGAATCTCTTGAATATTAAGCAAATCAGACCTGGATCAGTTGAATATGTAATGAATCAGATCTTAAAAATGTGTAAACTCTTGAATGAGAAGTCAGTTAGTTCTAAATCAATTGAATTTGAGGTGAGCCAGTCCTGAGGCACTTGAATACGAAGTGAAGCAGGCCCAAATAACCTCTTCTAAAAAACCCTTCCGAAGACTTGAACTTTCGATTTTATCAGAAAGGCGAGATAGAACAAGTTGAAAATGCTCAATTTTGCATGCTCACTAGCGGTACAATTAGAACACGTAGCGGTACATTTAGAAAACAAACGATCTATTTGTCGTATGTCTTTGACTGTCTGAACAACTTTGCTGAAGATCGCACCTTTGCAGATATCAAGTGTCTCGAGTTATAGTATCACTAATGTACCTGTATTTAGGGAATGCTAAACTTTTCGAGGTGATGCAATATTCGACTGAGTGTTCAAATACTTTTCCAAACGAGTCCGTGCTTATTAATGAGGTCTATACAGGAGGAGAAGAAGTGGTTAAGTTGTGTTAGGTTATGCAAAATACTGTCATTGTGTTCGTGAGATGATACACAGCCTGTGTTTTTGTAAACATGCGTGACGTAGATCTCCAAAAACAACAATTTACAACAACAGCAAATCACAAGATGGAATGTTTATTTTCGGTAATTGGTATAATTTTTAAAAGTTATCGGCTGAAAAATGCCTTTTTGTGCACTAAAAGGATGCGGAAAAAAACTCAACTTGCTTTGTTATCATTCGCTTGTTTTTGGAGTTTTATGTCACTACCCGAAATCATGGATTGTTTACACATTTTTCGTTTTTAATACCGACAAACACCCTGCTCTTCGCCACCTGTATAGATCTCATTGCGTGCTTATTACTGGTAGTGCATATGAAAATTAGTGATATTAAGAACAAACTTGTACATAAGTGTAACATATCGGAACATGAGCTGATAAGCAATCTTTATATAGTAGGCTGTATAAGGTAGTTTATTTTTCAATTCAAAACAAATCAACTCCACCAAGGTTGTAAATCGATAAGAAAATCCGACAGGACTAGAATTTTTATTAGTAATTATTGAATTATATTTCAATACTAGAGATGAAAAAACAAATCTGTATCACTTATACTACGAACGTGTTAACCATCAACAAACAAAAAAAAATATAAAGTTGTACCAGTAAGTCATAGGATTAAAATACGAACATCGATACCCGCCCACATCGTCAGGAAAATGGAAGCAGAATTCATCAAGGACAGCATCAAACGACTATTCAACAAACTGGACCGGAAAACTTTGGAGTGCTATTCTCTGCACCTGAAGTTAGCCAAGGAGTATCCCGTAAAATTCCAGGAGTTCTTATCCCGAGTCAAGGTAGCAGAGGAATGCGAATCGAATAGGAAACGAACGGTTCTCGATAGGAAACTCAACAAGCTGAGAAAAGAATCCCAACAGACTCGGACCACACATCACACCAAGGAACAGACCACACTTACACCCACCATCAACACGACACTGATGGTCCACTCCATTGAAGGACTGGTTGTTAACCGATCGACGACCGCATTCACGGAAGAACAACTGACTCATCTCAACAAAGGATTAGGATTCGCGGTTACAACCAAGCCCGACGTGGAACAGATCATCATCGACGTGAAGACAGCAATTACAAACACTCTTCCGACATCTATACAAAACACAGCCAGGACTATCACTTCAAACATTATTAAGGACGGACAGAAACAAAAACACAACAACGAGAAGGAAATTCGCATCGTTAAGGAGCTGAAGTCAAAGCCTGTTTTTTACCTTAAAGCAGACAAAGGCAACAGAGTCGTCATCATGGATAAGGAGGACTACGACAAGCAGATGGCTTCTAAGATCAGTAATGGTCCTTATAGGCACCTTCGGGTAGACCCCCTACCAAACATGGTGAAACACGTGGACAAAACATTAAAAGAGTGTAAAGCAGTATTAGGGGATGCAGCAGTCCGTCTTCGTGAACCAAACCCCATCCTCCCCAGAATTAAAGGCCTCCCAAAAGTCCACAAACCCGGAAACAAAATGAGGGAGATTGTTTCATCTGTAGGATCTCCAGCCCATAAGCTAGCAAAATGGCTAGTAAAAGAATTTCAAGGTATCTCCGAGCAATTCCCAACAAGCTCAGTTCGCAACTCCCAGGAATTTGTACAACAGCTACAGTCATCAGGTCATATAAATGACAATGAAGTAATGGTATCTTTCGACGTCACAGCCCTTTTCCCTAGCGTACCGATCAAGGACGTAATTAACCTTCTAGAAGATTGGCTTTTGAAACAAGGAGATGACACAACATGGAAGCAAAAGGTGCGGATGTACCTTAAGCTGACTCGACTTTGCATGGAAGAGAACTACTTCACTTTCAGAGGATCATTCTATAAACAATTAAAAGGAGCCCCTATGGGAAATCCTCTATCTCCATTCCTCTGTGAACTGTTTATGGCGAATTTGGAAACAATCCTAAAAGCGAAAGGATTCCTCCCAACTCGTTGGTGGAGATACGTCGACGACATCTTCGCCGTCGTGAAAAAAGACGATCTCTCCCTGATTCTTCAAGAAATCAACAATCTCCACAAAGACATTAAGTTCACCCATGAAATAGAAAAGGATGGTAAACTTGCATTCCTCGACCTTCTAGTAGTGAGAGAATCATTGTAACCATCTCCTTTAAAGTTTGAAATCTTCAGAAAACCCACAAACACCCAAAGAGTCATCCCATACACTTCAAACCACTCTTTTCAGCACAAAATGGCCACTTTCCACCACATGATCCACCGGATGTTGACCCTTCTTCTCAATGAAACTGGAAAAGCCAAAGAATTAGCATATATCTTCGAAACTGCCAGACTCAATGGGTACGAAAAGAGGACAATTCAAGCGATCATCAACAAAAAGGAAAAACATCTTCATAGGAAATCACAAACAACCCTCTCAGACTTACCTGAACCCCTGAAACGTGTATCCGTCCCCTTCGATAAAGACATTACACAAAAGCTAAAACCACGACTTAGGGAATTTGGTTTAGACTTAGTTTTTTCCAGTAGGCACAACCAATTAGCATCGATGTTAGGCTCCACCAAAGATTCAGTAGACACCTTAGGCAGAGCAGGGGTATACAGAATCAAGTGTAAACACTGCAGCAAAATATATGTAGGTCAAACAAAGAGAACCTTGGCAACAAGGTTCAAGAAGCATCTAGCGGAGGTGACTAAGGCTGTCAAACAGAACGAGAAAGGAATTTCACATAACTTCAAATCAACAGTCGCCGAACACATCTTCACGGAAAATCACGACATAACGACGAATGACATCACAATATTACGGACTACATCTACACCCTGGAAATAAGACGTCGCAGAAAGCTTAGAAATAAACAAACAACAGAACACAAATCTACTAAACAAAGACCAATGCAACGGTTACAAATGGCTCTTCAACTTAATACCCAAACGACATCAAACCCGACGAAGCGGAGCACCCGCTGCTACACAATAAGTAGGTTTGGTATAGATGGAAAAAAAGTGAGGTAGATATTAAGTACACTTGTTTTTGACTCAGGATAGATATAAGCAAAGTAATAATAAGATAGGTATAAACAACATAATGACAGGTAAACGCTTTGTATTTAGAAAATAGTATATATACGGCAGGTGGCGAAGGTTTTCTTTAAGTCGAGTTATTAGTACGAGACACTGAAGAAGTCTGCACATTGTAGACGAAATACGCGTATCTGTCGAAGATAAGCAAAGGTAGTTGGAATTAAATGGAAGATACTAATTTTTCTTCTAATTTCTAGTTACAGGTATTCCACTAAACAGCTCAAACTCTCTAGGATTCACCTCATGATCGATTATTAATTCGACATGCAATAAAGTCACATCTAGTGTAGTAACATGTCAATATCTTTCATTGCAGAAGTAATTCGGACATATCAGTTAACACTGTCGAAGCCAACATTCCACCTACCTGTATAAAGTAAAATCGGAATGAATTTTTTTTCTGAGTGACACCAATGCTGATCACTTTAAGTAGTATGGAATACAACGCGTCTCCATATTATTGAATTTTTGGATGGAGCTAATCAATTACCGGGGTTGAATTGCATTTGTAGTACAATTTTGAATCATAATGAAAGCAACTGAAAACTAAACAGACCGTTAAAATAACAAGAGTTGCAAGTGGCACTCCCATCTCTTGTGAATTTAATTTACTAGGTGTTCCGATTTCAACTAACCCGGACAGCTTAATCGCTCGTAAACTGAAATACAATAAGTATTGATGGTTATTACCTGTAAACAAACTGCAAAAGGGGGATTTTCCACGCTTCCGAAAGCGAACGAGCATTTTCCCACCATCAACGCGAGGAATTTCTCCAGCTTCCACTCGCACAGCCACGGGTTCTGGCTGTGAAATGCAACAGTTTGGTCTGGTTGTTGCTCATCTTTTTGTCTTTACCCGCTTGCCCGAACTCGCGAACGTGAGTACGGAGAACAATTAAAAATTTCAATTAAAATAAAAGCCAATAAACGTAAAGCAACTCTGACAGAGCCGGAAAACAGTAACAGCGACTCCCGGCTCGGTGGCTGGCTGTGAAATAAAAGCAAATAAAAATATCACTTTACAGTTTATCGCACTTGCAGCTTGCCGCCCTCCTCTATACAAATCTCCGATGTTGGCTGGTCTCGGCCACCAGGCCTGCTGTATTCAACCAACGATGCCTCTCCGGACTGGAAGTTATGCACCTACCTACCTACATGTGTATTGTGTACCTACTCTCTATTCAAACACCAGCAGGCCGGGCGCTGAGAAAATTAATAAGAAACATGATGTATCGGAACTTGGCAAGTCAAATCAGCAGCTGTGAAGGAATGAATAAGCAAACAACACTCCGCGCGTTCCCACTTTCTCCGCATACATATATGTCTGAATGAAAGTATGTGCCGTCGAAAGCGAGTCAATTTAAATATTTGATTTTCGAAACAGCTCCAATCAACACCCATGAAACGACCGGGTTTGTGTAAACAAACATTCTATACAGTGTCGTCGTTGGCGTCGTCGTCGTCGTCTTTTTGGCTGGATGCGGGAAAGTGCTTTTGGGAAATGTTCTGCTGAACACGTGAAAATTTCTTGTGCGTTCCGAGATTTTTGGCGTGCGGCCCTACGGTGACAGATGAGTGTATGTGTGTGTGATGGGGGCATTCTAACAGGAACGCAATTAGTCTGATGGAATATGAGCAATCGATAAATAGAAGCGTGTTGTTTGCTTGTGTCTGTTTGTTGTTGTTTTTGCTATGAAACTTGCTTGGTTCCAAAATTCAACTCACAGAGCTACAATTTATAGTTTTCCAGGGTTTTGTAGCAATAAGAGTATCGTGCAAGCAAAAGATGTCTAGCAAGGGATGACCTGTACGTATTTCGGAGTTGTACAGGGTGCGGCAGAAAATAATGCGAAAATGTTCAAACTTGAGTATTGGGTTAATTCGTGTAGCTGGTGAATAATTTCTGTCGAAAGTGTATTTGTTTATGTTTACCTTCAAGTGCTGCATCCAAACATTCTATTTGTTTTATTGCAAATTCGTCAAAATGTTTGCGAAAGAATCACCAGTTTGTTGCTCGCCCAGAAGATGCCGAAAGAGATTGCCTAGGTGATAGGGTGCCATTTGGCAACAGTTTACCGCATAAAAAAATCCCTGCAGGATGGTCCGAAGCAGCGGAAGCCGGAAAACGGACGTCCACGCTTTGCGCTCACGCCGAACGTGATCAAATCGGTCCGTGCAAAAATTATTCGCAACTCGGTGCGTTCCTTAAGAAAATTTGCAAAGGAATCCAATATTTCGGAGAAATCCATGCGGAGAATCATCATCATCACCACTTGATTACGGACCGGGTCAAGGAACTACGAATGACTCGTTCCAAGAGATTGCTTTCCTTGTTGAAGAAGGAAAAAAAAAAGATAATCCTGTTCTCCTACGAAAAGCTTTTCGGCATCGATGCTGTGGCCAACAGCCGCACGGACCGGTTCATTTCACCGCAGAAAATGGAAAACGTTCCGGAAAAAGTGAAATTCAAATTTCAAACCAAACATCCAGCTGGTGTCATGATGTTTGGCTTGGTGGCGTCCAACGGTTTGAAAATGCCGCCTGTTTTCATTGATGCTGAAGTTAAAAGCAATACTGAAGTGTATATCGGTATTTTAAAGGACCAAGTGCTTCCCTGGGCGAAGGCCAACTTCTCCGAGGACCAAAACGTTGTCCTACAGCAGGATGGAGTGCGGTGTCACACGTCAAACCGAACCCAACCATGGTTGAACGATAACATGAAGTTTTGGCCGAAGGATTTGTGGCCCCCTAGCAGTCCAGATCTTAATCTGTTGGATTATTAGATTTGAGTATATGTTGAAGCACGAGCCTGCAAAACATCACACCCTACTGTGAAAACCCTGATGTCAATCATAACACGCACATGGTAATCAATGTCGGAGGACTACGTCCGAAACCCTAGTAGCACACATGTTGCCATTCGGTTGAAATAACATAGATATGACTTGCTAAGTTATATTTAAGTTACTGCAACTAATTATGCTCGTAGTGTGCTACTTGGGAAGGCATGCTCTGGCTTCCGGCGTCGGCTCGAGGATGTCATTAATAAAAATGGAGGACACATTAAATTAATTTGTTTAAAAGGACTTTATAAAGATAACTGCACTCGAAAATGTTCATACTATTGCTTGAATGTTTGTTGACCTCACAATGTTTGTTGACCTCTAAGAGTATTATTTGAATTTGTTTGAATATTTACTGAAATTTTTTATTGCCCAAAATTACTATAACAAATGTAAATATTAATTTTTGAACGCTAAGACAGTTTGGATGACCTAGAGGATCTGAAAGTTATAAAATATTGACTGTTTACCTTCCAAAAGTTTCAATGAATATGTTAAAATACATATAGTCACATTGTATAGCCCAAAAAGCTACTCTAACTACTGTAGATCTTAGGTTTTGAACTTAAGGACAGTTTGGATAACCTAGAATATCCCAAGATTGTCGCATTTGTCTGTTGACCTGCTACTCTGTTCAATGAATATTGTTAAGTAAATATCCTCTGCATACTCCAAAAACCTACTGTTACAGCTGTAGATCTTAAATTCGGAACTCAAGGACAGTTTGGATGACCTCGATCATCCCAGTTTATCTCGAAATGAATACGTAGTGTTACTTTGTATAGCCCAAAATGCTATAGTTACTACTGTAGATCTTAAGTTCTGAACTCAAGAACAGTTTTGATTAGCTAAAACGTCACAAAATTACCAAATAATGACTGTTGACCTTCCAAAAGGTTCATTTAATATGTTTGAATACAAATAATAATCTTATATAGCTCTCAATGCTATTGTTACATCTGCAGATCTGAAGTGCTGTACGCAACATCGTTGCAAAATTTTTGAAAATCCTTTGAGAAAAGACTGAGATATTAAGAATCAAAACCTGACTACTTTTCGTGACGGTCGCAATGCTATGTTTTTAAAATTGTACCCCAGTATAGCAAACAAAGACGTAGTCCTACGTCAAAAAACAAAAACTGACTCTGGCACTTGTAAAGGGTGTCCCACATCAAATTGTCACACGGAAAAAACGCTATAGAAAATTACTAAGTGAACCGATCCTCTTCAAACTTTCAGACAATAAAATATAACCCATTAGTTAATGTTGGCGAATGCCAAATTGCAATCGAAGCAACCCATACATCTAGTTCTAAGATTTGACATTGACTAAAATCTCATTAGTTATTTGATCATTATCGCACACAGAATCAATTATCTCTGTCCCATTAGGTTTGGGGCCCAGTGGTACGTGTCTTAAGCTCGATTCAAAGTAAATCTGCGTCCCTGGTGGTTGGAACAAAAAACGTTTGACAGGCATTTGTTGATGTTTTATTGGCAAAGAAGTTGATGAAGTTTTTTCGATTGATCTACGCATCTCGAAATTACGAATCATGGAACTTGAGAAAAGAAAATTAATTGTGGACGAACATCTAGAGAATTCTTCGTGGTCTACCCCAAAAATAGCAACAGTGTTAAAATTCCCAAAGTCAACGGCGTGTCTTGTAATCAAATTTTACAAGGATAGTCTGAGTGTGGATGGAGCACAGCGCATCTATCATAAAAGTGGCACTAGGGATAAAGAGCTGAGGAGAAAGGTGCTGAGGTACGTAAAAGGCAATCCAGGTGTCTCCATACGTGATTTGGCAAAGAAATACGATTCCAACTTTTTCACCGTGCTTAACATCCTTTCAAGAGAAGGATATAAGTCTTTTTGTGCCAGTAAACATCCGAATAGCTCTCTGAAACAAAATTTAGTAGCCAAAAGGCGAGCACGATTACTATACGAAAGAGTTTTGACGAAATTTGATGGCTGCATTTTAATGGATGACGAAACATATGTCAAAATGGATTATAACCAAATCCCCGGACGAAAATTTTACCTGGCAACTGGTCGTGGGGATGTCCTTTCCAGGTATAATTTTTTTTGTCGATAAGTTTGCTCGGAAACTAATGATTTGGCAAGGAATCTGCAGTTGTGGCCTTAAAACCAAGCTTTTCATGAATCCTAGAGGTTTTGAGCTGTTTAGTGGAATGCCTGTAACTACTTTCAAGCTTTTCATCCCTTGTCACACAATGACGTGGAAGGCTTACATTAAAGAGTGTCTGAAAAAGCGGATTTTACAGTTCATTAGGCAACACAAGACCAACGTTATGTTTTGGCCGGATCTAGCTAGCTGCTACTACTCTAAGGACGTACTAGAAAGGTATGCTGCAAACAATGTTAATTTCGTCGCCAAAGAGATTAATCCTCAGTGTTGGCCTCAGTTCAGTCCGACCGAAAAATATTGGGCTATTGTCAAGCTGCACAAATGCAAATACAGCAGTACAGGAAGCTTTATAGTGGAAGCGATTACGAAGCTTGTTTGAGAACAAGGACGCCATCGTAATTCACTGCGATAATCATTTTTGTTAATTCTTTGGGTACGAAAGTGACCCCGTTGGCTTCGTACCACTCCCGGACAATATTTGAATAGTTGCACGTACCTAGATCCGGCGAGCAGATCGTAGGGCCCTCATGTTGCGTTAACAGAAGAAACACTCTTTGAGGTAGAGCTCCCCGTTAACAGTTCCGGCGGTCACGAACGTTGCACTCTGTATGCCACATAAGTAGATCGCTTGCCAAATCTTGTATTTCTTGGCAAACTTTGAATGTTTCTGCTTTCTTACTTCCTCCGGAACATCAAACTTGGTATGGTCGGTGAAGAACATTAGCCGCGAAGCTGTCGGAAGTCTATGATGAAAAAAATGAGCTTGTGATCCTGATCATTAATAGACCATCAATTCTGGCCGCATTTCTCCTTCCGTTCGATGCTCAGAATCTCGTAGTAACGTTTAATCACACGACTCACCGTTAAATGCACGATTCCGAGTTGTTTCCGATGAGATAGTTGAGAATTTTCCAGGGGCTTGCTCAAAAACAATTCGCCAGGTTTTTTCCGTGATGCAATTTGATGTGGGACACCCTTTAACGCGTTCGTTACACTCTGGCTGAACGGTTAAAAACATCCTACATGGACACAGAGTATGGTAATTTTTTTTTCTCTCTTTCATGGATTTAAGGTTATTTTCAATGTGTGTTGTACATTTTCTAGTTCAGCTACTGACACCAAATCCGAATTATTAACTGAATAACTTTTTCTGAATTTAATTTTCTTGTCGTATTCAAATTTGGCAATTCATCATTACTTCTTTTAATTATTTTTGTTATTTTTTAATGAGGTTTAGTATTTTTAGTAATTTTAGTAAAGTAGGGTGCCAATTTCTCGTGGCTAGCTCGAGGTTGATGGGTTACACTATCGTTTGGAAGGGGTTAGACAGGTATCTTATTTCAGGGATTAGTTGCTGCTCATGGTTGCGACATCTACCATATTCTCATATGCAAGTAGCATAAAAACAAAACGATAGTTTAACTGGGACTCAATGGCAGAAAAGTTACTAGAGTGGAGGGGAGAGGGGCTATGACATTACACTCTTGGATCAAATAAACAAAGGAATTCGTAAATCGCTTGCATGTACGGGAGATCACGCATTCCCAAAACATCTCTTACCTTGCGGAAGGGTTGTCTACCTCGGTACACCAGCATATCCAATAGTCGTGCTCTGGAGGCATCATTATCCGGGCAATGCCAAACTGGGTCAGCGATGTCATCATAACCGGTTCCGCACCTACTTAAATTGCTATCGACGAGGTTAATTCTGTAGAGATATGCGTCTAGCGAGTAGTGGTTGGACATAAGTCTTGACATCAAACGAATGAAACCCTGACTTACATCCAGAACTTCGAACCACGATCTCGACGAAACATTTGGAATAATGGAATGTAACCACCGCCCAAGAAAATTACTTGTCCAATCGTTTTGCCAACTTTGAAAAGAACTCTGACGCATGATGAATTCCAAAGCCCTTCGCCAATTGTCGCATAGTTACACCCATGTCACGTAGACGTTTGTCCAAAACCTTTTTCTTACGTCTTTTTCAAGGCGTGAAATTAAAAAAAACGATGAATTTCAACCGTGAATTTGTAAACAAACGATAGATGACAGTCAAACGCATAGCATGCTTCGATAAAAACATTAAAATCATCATAAATACACGCATAAAGGGTGATACGGTCAAAATTTGGTCAAGGGAAAACGCGTGTAAATCGGTGAAATCGTTTATTTAAAAAATCAAATTAAATTTCTTTTTCAAGTTCAATTAGTATAAAATTCAGGAAAAATATTCAGTTAGGCTTCCGCTTTTCCAAATCCGAATTGCCGGGCCTTACGCTTGACCCCTGCCATCAGATTTTGTACAGCCACCTTGTCCACCTTCTTCGCCGCAGAAAGCCAGTTTGCCTTGAACTGCTGCTCGTCCTTAGCAGTTTTTTTGGTCTTCTTTAGGTTCCGCTTGACAATAGCCCAGTATTTCTCAATTGGGCGGAGCTCTGGCGTGTTGGGAGGGTTCTTGTCCTTGGGAACCACCTGCACGTTGTTGGCGGCGTACCACTCCATGGCCTTTTTACCGTAATGGCAAGATGCCAAATCCGACCAAAACAGTACGGAACAACCGTGTTTCTTCAGGAAAGGCAGCAGACGTTTATTCAAACACTCTTTCACGTAAATTTCTTGGTTGACAGTCCCGGAAGCTATGAAAATGCTGCTTTTCAAGCCACAGGTACAGGTGGCTTGCCAAACCAGATATTTCTTTGCGAACTTTGACAGTTTGGTGTGCTTGAAAATATCTGCTACCTTTCCCTTCCTTTGCCGTATAAAACTCCTGTCCCGGAAGCTGCTTGTAGTCGGCTTTGACGTAGGTTTCGTCGTCCATTACCACGCAGTCAAACTTCGTCAGCATCGTCGTGTACAGCCTCTGGGATCGCGCTTTGGCCGTCGTATTTTTGTTTATCATCGCGATTTGGAGTCACTACCTTCTTGTAAGTCGATAGTCCGGCTCGTTTTTTGCCTCGATGCACGGTTGTAGACGATACACCCAGCTTATTTGCGGCATCTCGGAGATAGGTTAGGTTTCGCTTGAAACTACCGGCAACTCTCTTTGTCGTCTCAGCGGCTTCCGGTTTTCGATTTCCCCCCGATCCAGACTTCCTGGCTGTCGACAAACGTTCCCCAAACACTTTAATTGCATTTGTAACGGTTGATTTGGCAACTTTTAGCGATTTTGCCAACTTTGCGTGCGAGTAGCTCGGATTTTCGCGATGCGCGAGCAAAATTTTGATACGCTGCTCTTCTTGCTTGGACGGCATTTTGACAACTGAAGAGTGAATTCCAAAATCAAAATAGGAGCAACATTCTACACACACACACACCTTCAAAATGAGGGGTGTTCGGGTTTTTTAAATGCAAAATTGAAAGAAATACGTCAAGTTGATATTGACCAAATTTTGACCGTATCGCCCTTTACACCGAATGTACGTGGATAGCTTATATTCGATAGATTCATTATTGAAGGGGTTATTCATCGTGAGTTATGTGTTGAGGGGTGATTCATTTATTAAATAGGATTGATTGTAGGATTTATTTAATAGCTATTTTAAAGCGATTGACAGAATAAAGTATCTAGTCATGTTTTTCGATAACAGTGCGTTTATTGTGCTAGACATTTCAAACTAGAAACTAAAAAACAGACATGTTTTATTTCCGTTTTAACACTTTTTGTAAAATTTCAACAAGTCCTTAACGGCAAAAGTTCGCATCTAGTACAACTATTTTTAAGGGAACCACAAGCAAAGCAGATTCCTTAATCATCCAGCGTCCCGGCCTTCCGACCGTTGGACTTGAGTTGCACGTTGAGCGAAGATTTTCCGTTCGTGTGCTGGCCACCTTTCCCGCCGGATAAGTCCATCTTCGAACCGTCAGCCGAAGCAGGTTCCGAAATACCCGATTCCAGCGAGTGTCGCGAGCCGGATGAGCTCTTCCGGTGGCGGATTTGCTTCGTGTTGCCGGAGAACTTGGCCACGAACCGCAGCTCGGTTATCAGTTCTTCGCGGAAGGATATCTGGAAGATGGAAAGGGGAGGGAGAAAAATTAGGGGGAGTATTGAAACCGTTGGGTTAGAGCTGGTTTGGGAAAAATAGATGCAGAATCTATCGGAACTTTTGGTTTGGAAAAAAGGGAACGTCCATTAATTACGTCACGCAAAAATTGACTTATTTTGACCCCCCCTCTTGTCACGTGTTTTTTATGGACCACCAAATTTTTTTGTATGGATCGTCACGTTTTCTCAAACCCCCTCCCCTTACTGCATGACATAATTAATGGACCTTCCCAAGTAAGTTTTCTGATTTTGTTTATTTGATGGGAACTACAAAAAAGGTGGTGACGTGTTTGGTGGCAGAAATCAACCTTATTAGGCGCGGTGAGTAAGAGGACTTGCCATATCGAGTGAGGTGACATCTCCATTTCATTAGTTAGTACGAAGAGTTACCTCACTCTATTCGATAATTGCCGTCTCATATTTAATCAAGTGTGTCCACGGTGAAATTGTTTCTCATAAGATTATTCGAAAAGATTCAAATCAAGTTTAAGGTATTGAAATCTTCGAGTAAACCAAGTTATGCCATCATTATTTTATTAAATTTTTCCACCGAATCGGAATGTCACTTGAGCCACATGACCAACGAGGCTTGATATTTCATCGAGATAATACTGATGTATATTTTTAATTTTCAGTATAAAAATTCTAAATAAATATTTTCTCGAATGTCTAGCATGGGCCGAATCCTAGATCGTGCAAATCTCTATTTTTTCCGATGTCACGTCGTGAAACATTCCTCAATTGGCGTCGTTGAAACCTCGGATGAAACTCATACATTGGAAACAAAATACACTAAACATCGTTTATTCAAAATCTCAATTAATTAAACCCAGAGCATGAAAAGTAGGAGCTATTTTTATGTGATGCAATTTTATCGTGGACACCCTTTAACGAGTCGTTTCACCTCGCTTGCCGCACAGAATAGTCGTGCATACACGCAAAAAAAAACCGCAGTAGAAACTACCATTTCAAGGGTTAAATTGAGCGCAAACACTAACAATTTTCACCTGACTATAAATGCGTTTGATTTTGACATGCCTGCGATTGATATCAACATGAGGTCTGTCAAATGTACCACAATCGTTGAAGGTTTTACCATAAACGTAGTCAATTTGACTGAAATTTCATGGTAGTTTTAAAGATAGGCATAGTCAGGCAAAATGGTAGTTTTTACTACAAGATTTTTTTCTGTGTAGGAGCAGTTAGTAAACAATGGTTTTACGTGTTAGCGAATTCGACGAGGCGTTTCTGATCAGCTGATTTCTACATTCAGTAATGAAATTGGACAGAAAACAATGGCCTAATCGTTGTTGGAGGCAACATCAGTCTGTGAACTGGATTATCAGTGAGGAGAATAAGAATGGTAATTAAATTCTGAAATGTGAATTTTAAGAATGGTAATGATGTTTTTACATAACTTTAACGATCGTAGATTCTGCAGCTATTGTCGTTGAATAAAATTCATACCTACCGTTCAGTAGAAATATGACATGCTGGAAGCGAAGCACACTCACGTGACAGTTATTCACGGCATCGATTCTGCAGGTTAGTTGCAACTTTTGTTTACATATTAAGAAAATGGTGGTTAGTGGGCTCACAGTGATCGCAAGTTCAGCACGCTTCATAAACTAAGACTTCCTACAC